>VDFB02360996.1:0-10158 GCA_007258455.2 Sequoia sempervirens
TATGGAAAGAGGGGGTCCTAAGAAGGATGCACATCTCTAAGAACAATTATGTTTCCCCGACATCACGGGGGGAGGAGAACCATGCAAGATTCTTAAAACATACAAGACAGAAGAAATCCTTGATATCACTTGTTATTTGAAGAAGAGGTAGGTGCATTAGAAAATAAGTGAGTGATAACACCTGAATCATGAAGTTATTGTATTTTTTCCTTCAAGGCCCTACATTCACTAGTGGAATGGCTAGGCACTCGATGGTATGCATAGAAAGAATGTTTTTCTTTATCTTGTTCATGAGATTTCTTGCATGTAGGAGAAGGAAGAGTGATTAAGTTGGCTTTTATAAGCCGTAACAAAATACACTCTTGGTGAGATAAGGAATGAGGAGCAGGAAGCAAACCTTTCTCTTGTGGAGAAAAGTTTGAATTCTCACAAGAAGAAGATATGAAGGTGGTAGATGATGGAGGTCTACATGGAGAGTATTATTCCAGCAAAGGGGATCATACTCCTCTACAAGATCACCATCATCTTTCCTGGTAGGATTATCAACATTAACCTCTTTAATAGAAGTGTGATAATCTTCCTTAGAAGGAGAATCAACACTAAGGACATTACAATTTATGTTCACACCATCCCACGATACAAAAGAACAATCATCTTTGGTAGTGGGTGTAGATGATGTTATCAGAAGGTCTAAGTGGATTGGATCGACTTTATATTTCCTAATGAAGGAATCTGTAAAGTCTAGAGAACCCCAATCATCACCAAGATATGCATTCTCTTAAGAAGAGGTAGAAGGAACATACTTAATATTTCTTGCTTTAGAAGGATCCTCCTTAGGGTATTTATCTCAAGATTATCCTTTGTATTAGGTACTACTTGATTAAACATCAACACAGTGGAAGAAATTGAAGGAATAAGAGTACGCACAACTGAAACTTGATCAATAGCCGCCATCTCACATAAGTGCATAGCATCAAAGTCAACCTTAACTGTGACTACTTGATTGTTACAAATGAACTTAAGAGATTTATGCAAGGTAGATGGGACTACACCCATAGCATGAATCCACAATCTACCAAGAAGAAGGTTATAAGGTATCTTGTCTAACATGACATATACAAGGGTGGGTATAGTAACGGGTCCCAACCTCAAAGGCAAGACTATTGTACCTAGGGCTTGTCGACCAAAATTATATATCAACAAAATAAGTGTTAAGAGAAGATGGATCAATATTAATCTTAGGAAATAGATCGATGCTACATACATTGAGCATTGAACCTGTGTCAACAAGAGTACATCTAATGCCAATTTTATTAATTAACTATAATCATCAAAGGGTCCACTTTCTTTTGTACTTTCGAAGGTGGGAATTCCTACTGATAGAAAATAATATTTAGTGAATGCACATGAATATATTCCATCAATGCATTAGCATATGTTGGCCTAGTAGAAGAAGGCAAGAGGATATTTTTCAAGGCTTCCTAAAGCATACCTTGGTAAACTAGAGTAGACTGAAGCAAGTCCCACAGTGAGATCATAGCTGGAGTAACACGGAGTTTCTCAACAAGATCGTAATCACTAGATGCTTTAGTTGTAGGTTTAGGTGCTTGAGGAAGACTTGATTGTTTATTCATTTTATTCTTATAAGTATGGGCTACCACTCTATAAGAGGGAGCCTTAGAAAGATCGAGGGAATTACTATCAAATGGAAAACCATCAATAGAAAAAATACTTTTAGGAGAAGGACTAGCTAGAGTCACGTAAATGACTACTCTCTTAGGCCTTTGAGGGGCATCAAAGACATAGATTATATTTACAGAATCATCACAACTAGTAGAATAATTATGTGAAGACATATATTCTCAACATCAATCCAAACAGGATCAAATGTGGAAGGAGATCCATCATGCGCTAATGCAACATCTCTAGAGGAGAGTGCATCAAAACAAAGATGAGATTCACCATTCAGAAATGAAACATCTCTAGAAGAGAGTGCATTGGAATGGAGAGGAGATTCATCATTCACAAATGCAATGTTGCTAGAAGAGAGTGCATTGGAATGAATAGAAGGTAGAGTAACATTAAGAAAGGTATCAATGATTTCGTCTTCTTGCAGCAAAATATCCTTTGAAGCAAGAGGAATTTTGTGAGAAGGAACAAAGATATCAAGTGACATAGGAAAATTCAAGTCACCATCACATGCATGAAATGGAATATCATTAAAATTTTGAACAAAATTAGATACTGAGTGAATAAAAGAAGATATTAAATTCACTACGATTTTTTTGATATTTTCTAGGTTCTAGTAATTTGCATTTTCGGAGATCTTGGGAGCGGAATTTGGGGTTGAAACTTGCGTTGATCCCTAAGATTTGATTACCTAAGACCTATAGTATTTTAGGAACTGAACTAGTTCTCTATGAGACCTTTCCAATGGTGTAAACGGTTTTGAATTCCAAGCACTAAATCAAAAGATATGACCATGCCAAGCAAGCGTAAATAAATTCCTAGATTTTTCATAAGATTTTCTCTTCAAGTCAAGTTCACCAAAATGTAGAGAAGGGATATTTGCTACTCATGAGTTCTCTTCATTCAAAAATCCTCAAGGGGTGAACTGCCCTAAACTACCTTAAGGAACAATGTGAAAGTTTTAGAATCTGAAAGAGCAGATCATAGAGATTTGTCTGGATAAACTAACAAGCTCTCAGCCAGAGGATGACAACGTAGTATATGGATGATAGTGTGGCGCGTTGGCATCTCATACAAACTAGAAAGCGATATTATCACAAAAAATGACAAAGTGACTACTTCTATTCTAATTGCTAAGGAATTCCATAATACAAGAAAGTAATAAAAAGTGATAGAACTCAAATAAAGTGAAGCAGAAATGATAAAGAGGATAAGAGATAGAAAATAAATTCTCATAACTATGCAAGTGATGAAGCCTCCAGCATGTGAATGTCTTCAAAACCTATGTGCATAATATTTGGAGAAATTGTTGGGGCTGTATATCGGTTTGCCTCAGTCAAACCCCTGTTTTCATGTTCCCACCTCCACGGATAGCCAGATGGAAAGAGAGAGATGAATCGAAATGGATAAAGCATGTGGTGAAAGAAAAACCTACTTAGGAGTAGAACCCACACCACCAAGTATGAGTGATAAAATCAATCACCACTCTAGGAGAACCTGTATCACAAAAGAGGTGATAAAATTAATCTCCACTCAAAGAGGAGAACCCGCATCACAATATGTAGATGCAATAGATAGAGGATATGGAATCCTAGGATGCTCACAAGTATGAGATAAGGGATATGAAGTTGCAGGAGCCAAAGGAGCTAAAAAGAAGGAGAGCAAGATATCTGCAAGAGCCAAGAGTGGTGCAAGGAGTGTTGTGAGAATGTGAGAGCTTGAATTTGTTGTGACAAATAAGGGAGTTGTGCAAGCAAGTGAAATATGGTAGAATTTTTTAGAGAGGATTCAATAAGGAGAAGAAGCTAGAATGAAGCTAGAGGAACTTAGAAGGAGCAATAGGATCAAAAAGACCACTTTTAAAGAGGGAAAAGAAGCTTCTCGAGCCCTTTCTGGGTGTCCCCAGCTGTTACCACCAACAAAAATCACTAAAAAGTGGCAAACATGCATGGAAATGGTCATTTGAATGTTGAAACATTGCAAGATGCTAGCACAGCATGTGGACATCCATGCAGTGCACAAGTGTCTAGACACATCACACTACAAAATGATGAAAGCGAAAGAAGTGTAAAGTTCAATGCAAAGTTGACACACGAGGGTAGCTGCTGAAAAGGGGTGTTGGATTATCCAGAGAGGGAAAAAGGCCGATGCAAGGGCTAAAATGAGCCTACACATGTTCTAGGGGAGTGGACACCAAAGTGAGTGCAAGAATGTATGTGAAATTGCAAGGGGTGCAATTTTACAACTATACATTGGGTTACAAGTTTTATAGCACCGTGTTTTCCAATTTCTAATTATACATAGATAGTATGATTGTAATGACTCACATTTAGGTAGTATGATTTATTTTTGAATTTTTTACTTTTTACTTTTTCAGGATGTTCGATAGTTGTGAAATATAATAAAGGGAGGAAATATGGCTTAAGGAGTTCCATGTTAAATATCAAATATAAATTCAAGTATTGAGGGAGGTCATGAATAGAAGCATTTTCACTACCTCATGGAGAATGGTTTACATAATTATCATAGTGCAAAGGCTTAGTACTTTAATGTGGTCCCTTATATCAAGGTCCTTTTGAATATAAAACAAAGTTTATCACCACTCCCTATCTCCCTCCTTTCCTCTTTATATCCCTCCCTCTCTCACACACACACACACACAACCTCTCTCCACCTACCCCTCCCTCCCTAACTATCTCTATACATATCCCTCCCAACCTACCACTCCCTATCTCCTTCCTTTCCTCTTTCTCTCCCTCCCACCCTACCCTCCTTATCTCCTTCCTTTCCTCTTGCCACTCCCCTCTATCCCTCCAGCCCTACCACTTATTTACATCTCCTCCTTCCCCTCTCTCTCCATCCCTCTCTCTCCCTCACACACACATACAACCTCTCTCCACCTACCCCTCCTTCATCCCTCCTAACTCTCTTTGTACCTATCCTCTCACCCTATCACTCCTATCTCCTCCTTCCTGCTTTCTCTCCCTCCTTCCCTCTTTCTCTCCCTCCTTCTCCTCCACCCTACCACTCCCTATATTCCTCCCTCTATCCCTCCCACCCAAAAACTTCCTATCTCCCCCCTTCCCCCTCTCTCTCCCTCACACACACACACAAGATCTCTCCACCTACCCTCCCTCCCTAACTCTCTCTATACCTATCCCTCCCACCCTACCACTCCCTAGATCACTCCTTCCCTCCATAGATTTAGGGCATTTTTATAGGCTAAACTTAGTGGATATTGATAAAGGAATACTTATAGTATTATCATTGTACATTTTGAACCATTATAGAATAGTCTCAAGATACTTCCTCTAGTTTAACCATTCCTTCTTATTATCCATATTTCTATGTATTTATATACCAAGGATGTATCTTATACAACTCCTAGATATTTCATCTCAAAACTATACTCCAACTAAACCTTGATTTCTCTAATCATCACTTCATTAGTATTGATTAACATATCATCAACATGGTGGATGCAATCCTCACCAAATATACAAAAATCACTTTGTTCTACTTGTTTTTGTGTGTTTTTAAAGAAGCTTCCTTTTTCATTTCATACATTCTAGTACCTACTACCTCCATTTTTTTATTTCCATTTTTCCATTGTACATAGTGCACATGCTCCTTCCTCAACTTCTCAAGAGAAGGAATAATCTCTTAAGTCAATAAATTATCTATTATCATTCTTCTAAACCATTTCTCACCATCACCCTCCATCATACCAACCCAAAAACATTATCCTTATCCCTCCTCCATCTTATAAATCCATTTTGGGTGCCTATTTCCCACAATCCACCATCACATCTCCCCTCCTACTAAGTCCATTTTGGGTCCTTATATCCCTCCTCCCTACCACTTCCTATCTCTCACCTTCCCTCTTTCTCTCTCTCCCTCTATTCTCCCACCCTAACACTTTCAAAATTTATCACAACTATTAGTTAGAGTAAAAATTGTGTTTCAATTTCCTCATATGATGGAAAAAGAAATGCACAAAATAATTGTAGGTTGGAAAGCACTGTGGGTTGTAAGTGATTGCATTCTTCTTTTTCTAAGTTCAAGGGTGGGGAGCTTGAGGATATTTCCAGGTTGGTGATACATAAAACAAATCAAATTAACCTAAGGGGTGAGTAATCAATTTGGTTATTATGTGTAAAGGGTTTTATAACAATATGTGGGTTGTATGTTTCATAACACCCAGTGTTTTCCAACCTACAATTGTTTTAATGAAAACCTTTTTCTTATTAAGAGAGTACAAATGTAATGCAAGGTACTTTCAAAATTTACCACAACTATTACTTAGAGTAAAAAAATTATTTTAGTTTCCTCATATGATGGAAAAAGAAATCCACAAAATAATCATAGGTTGGAAAACACAGTGGGTTGTGAGTGATTTCATTCTACTTGTTCTAATCTCAAGGGTGGAGATCTTAGGGAGGATTTCTAGGTGAGGGATACACAAAAATAATAAAATTGACTTGAGTTATGAATAACCAATTGGGTTGTTATGTGTAGAGGGTTTTACAATAGTATGTGGGTTGCATGTTTCATAACACCTAGTGTTTTCTAACCTACAATTGTTGTAATGAAAACCTTTTCTTATTTAGAGAGTATGAATGTAATGAAAGGAAATTTCAAATTTTATCACAACTATTACTGAGAGTAAAAATTTTGTTTCAATTTCCTCATATGATGGAAAAACAAATGCATAAAATAATTGTAGGTGTGAGAAAATAGTGGGTTGTGAGTGATTATAAGTTATCTATGTATAGAGGTTGGAAAATAGTGGGTATTATGAAACATGCAACCTAGATTTTATTCTAAAACCCTCTAACCTAACAACCCAATTGGTTAGTCACCCCTCAAGTCAATATGGTTAGTTTTATGTGGGTTGCAAGATGAATATAACCCACTTAAACATTATGATTATGAGTCTATGAATTATTAGTCATAAATATTTTCCATGAATTATAAGTATATGAATTATTAGTTCAACCACAAATGTGAAGCTGATAGACTAATGTTTAGAAAGAACTATGCAATGTAGAACTATGAATAACAACAATGGAGTAATAATGTAAGTAGGAGATGTTATCATCCTAAATTTTTGGTTGCAAAACATAGTATACATGAAATATATTTACAAGAATGTATTTTACCTCCATTTTTTTTCTTATCTACAAATGAAATCCTATAGAATAATTCCTTTATTTATTTATAGCATGGTTCGCAATTTGTTTTCTTTTTTTGTGAATGCACGATATAATTACAGGTTGGAAAACATAGTGGGTTTGAGTATATGGTTTTGAAACTTGAAACCAATACATTATCTATCTCATTCACTTTGGTCTACATCTTTTGAAGTTTTTTTAGAGCAGATTCCTTTTTCATTTCATATATTCTAGTACTTGCACAAAAAAAATTACATTTTGGAAAACACAATGTCAGTTTTCATTATTTCATTTTACATGTTCAAAGTTAAATAGTGGAGAGTATGGGAGGAGTTATATTTTAGGGATATATAAAAATAACCAAATTGACACATCAAACATGGTTACTACTTCAATCCATACAAAGACCCTTATCTATTTTAAAATCCAAATATTATATACCCCTTATATAAAATTATGTACCCTTTTAAGCCATCTACTATTTATAAAACTAATTTTCTCGTATGGAACATAATTTAAGTCAAGGATCTTGTATATCCCCTTAATCCATCCTATTAGGATCCCTTAATTCATTTTCTTAGCTATCCTAAATTCATCCTCATGAAATATATATGCACAAAATAATTGTAGGTTGGAAAACACAGTGGGTTTTGAGTTATTTCATTGTACTTGTTCAAAGCTCAAGGGTGGAGAGTTTGGGGAGGATTTGTAGTTGGGGAAACATAAAACTAACCAAATTCACATGAGGGGTGCCTAACCAATTGGGTCATTACATGTAGAGGGTTTTACAACAGTATATGGGTTGTAGGGTTCATAACACCCAATGTTTTCCAACCTACAATTATTGTAAATGCATCTAGAAGTTGATCATCAAAACATTTTTCTTCATCCCCATTACTCTTACCTATTAACACCCCCTACTATTTGTTATCATGATATTCTAACTTCTTTTTCATATTTCAATTGAAGCTTTAGATTAGTTGCTCCCTCATGAACCCTCAAGATAGGAACATCTCTTTCTTGGATAGAGTTTTCAATGTATTGAATGCTTTTATGTAGCTTTGTACAACCACTTTTTTCTTAGCTTTTATAGTGTCTTTATGATTAGAGAATTTAAATGTTTATTTTAACAAGTTCTTTACAAGACTTGTCTACCTTTTCAAATAATACTTTCATGCCTCCACCCAACCGATTCTCCTTTTTTGTACAAGTAGATCTAATTTTTCCTTTTCCTTGTCAACTATTTCAATTTGTATTTGTTCCATGAAATTATTAAGTTCAAGAATCATTGATTTCATTTGTTCAACTCCACTTATAGCACCATCTCTCACTTTATGTGCTTGCACAAATTCATATGCAATACAAAACCTTTCAATAATAGATGTAAATTTTTAAGGTTCCTTTCATTACATTTTTACTCTCTAAATAACAAAAGTTTTTCAATACAATCATATTGTCTATGCATAATTGGAGGTTGGAAAACACAGGGTGTTATGATTATGAGTATATTAATTATTATAAATTGTAATAGTTTATTAAATACTGCACCAATGGGTTTTATGTCTACTCTATGTACCTACATGAAGATAATTTCTAACAAAAGGTTCTTAAATACATGGAATTCGTTACATTGTTGGTGCATACGAAACAAAAACTTTTCATAAGGAAATAATTGATATGGGACAATGTGTTTTCCAACACTACAAATAATGTGAGCACTTTTTTGTTCCAATCATATAAAGAAAGCAAAATGCCATTTTTTATGTACAAAAGGGTTGTTCTAAAATTTAAAGGTGGAGTTTCATTACATTCTTGGTTCCCACATGATACAAAAAAAATTCATAAGGAAATAATTGACAAGGGACAGTGTGTTTTCCAACATTGCAAATAATGTGAGCATTTTTTTGTTCCAATTGGATGAAGAAAGTGAAAATCCATTTTTATTGTACCAAAAATTTGTTGTAAAATTTGAAGGTGGACTTCATTATATTGTTGGTGTGTACAAAACAAAAAAAATTCATTAGTAAATAACTAACAAGGGACAATGTGTTTTCCAATGCTACAAATAATCTAATATGATGTAATATGATGATGATATGTGTAAATGATGTTTATGAATGTTATGATGATATCTATGATATGATATGATGGATGCAAATGATGTATGATGTGTATGTGATAGCATAATGGATGCTTATATGTGTTATGGGATGTTTATGCAATGTTATGATAGAATGAATGTAAATGATGCTACAATGATGTAGATGTTTATAATGCTATGGGATGATTGCTTTTATGTTTATGTGAAATGAATGCAATGTAATGATTTGTGAGATGTTTAGAATTTAACTAATCTATAAATTACATATAATGGAAATGCAATGTTATGACATGTTTTAATGTTTCCCATAAGATATGCAATATTAAATATACAATGTCTTGATGGTTTCTGAATGCAAGGTGAATGCAATGATGGTAATGATCTAGTTAACTATCATGGTACCATGTTAGCGCAAAAAGTAAGAGATAGAAGGAAAAAAGAGATTCCAACAAGACATGAGACGATGATGATGATGATAATGATTTGCTTGCCAATGAGTTGGGATTTTCAAAGGGCCAATTACCTTATGTTTGATTACACACATAAGTATGATGCATCAAGGTATACAGAACCAGGATGGCGTTGTACCTAGTGTGATGGACTTTGACTTGACAATCAAATAGGAGTATTCTTGTTCACACCTAGCATACAGGAACTTATTTAGAAATGCAATTCAGATATTTGAAACATCTCGGATCAAAACATAGAAAGGAAAGCCTTCCTATGTGGTCAACAAGATACCTAAAACATCCTCCCTACATCTAAACAAAGCATATATGACCAAGGTTATATTACTAAAAATCCAACAAGCACAGCAGATAAAAGATAATGATTGTTGCCCCATTCCTATCTCTCTAAATCCTTTTGTTCATGATATCATCGAGAGGTCCTTGGAATGAGTGCAATAAGATAAATCAAAAAACAAAGATAAAGCAAATAAACAAGCTAATGTTCTTCAATACTGCTAGCCAAGACTAAACTATAGTGATGCCTGATGTTGATGTCCATTGTAGGAAGGATGCATCCTAGGACATGACAATATCAAATGATTCGATATGGGACTAATTGGATGATAGGCTATTCATACAAAGAGTTGACTAACTTGTTTACGTACTGACCTAGACTTGAGACTTTGACAATTGAGTTTTCACTTTTAACTTGCTAGACTTGTTTCTGATTGTTTCACCAAAGGTT
>VDFB02360997.1:0-18612 GCA_007258455.2 Sequoia sempervirens
GAGAGAGAGGTGAGATAGAGAGAGAGGGGAGGGAGGGAGGATGAAGAGAGAGAGAGATTGGTGCTTGATAGGGTAAAGAGGGAAGGAGAGAGTGAGAAAGAAAGATGGGAAAGAGAGAGGATGAAGGAAGAGAGATTTAGAGAGAGGGAGAGAGAGGGAAGGAGGGAGGGAGATGTATAGATGGAGAGGAAGCTAGAGAGAAGTATATACAGAGAGAATGGTGAGATATAGAGTAGAGAGGAATATGGTTAAGTGTATAGGGTATAAGGATTAGGGTTTAGGATAGTAGGTATAGGGTTTAGGGTATAGGGTTTAGGGTTTTAGGTATAAGGTTGAGGGTTGATGCATAGTGTTTAGGGTTTAGGGTATAAGATTGAGGTATAGGGTATAGGGATGATGGTTGAGGGTTTAGGGGTTATGGTTTAAGGTATATGGTTGAGGCTTTGGGGATAGTGTTTAGGGTTTCAATGGTATAAGCTTAAGTTCATAGGGTATAGGGATTAGGGTTTAGGATATTGGTTATAAGGTTGAGGTTATTAGATTTAGGGTTTAGGGTTTAGGGTATAAGGTTGAATGTAGGGTTTAGGGTTTAAGGTATAGGCTTGAGGGATAGTGTTTAGAGTTGAGGGTATAGGGTTATGTACATATGGTATAGGGATAAGGGTTTAGGATATTCAATATAGGGTCTAGGAGATTGAGATAGAGGGAGAGATAATGGTGAGATAAAGAGTAGATAAGGAATGAAAGAGTTAGAGAGAAATATAGGGAAGGGAGAGGTAAGGAGAAAGAGAGAGAGGTGATATAGAGAGATAGAGGGGGGAGAGGGGGGAGTGAGATATAGAGTAGAGAGGGAAGGAGATAGTGAGGGAGGAATATGGGAGAGAGAGAGAGAGAGAGAGGAGGAAGGTGGGAATATTTTGAGAGAGAGAGGAGAGCGAGGGAGTGGTAGATATGGAGAGAGAAATATAGAGAAGTATATAGGAAAGGAGAGATAAAGAGGGTGAAGTAGAGAGAGAGAGAATGGTGAGATAGTAGAGAGGGAAGGAAAGAGTGAGAGAGAAAGATGGGGGAGAGAGAGAGAGAGGGAGAGAGAAAAATATGGGAGAAAGAGGGAGGAAGATGGTGATATTGAGAGAGATGGAGAGAGAGGGGAGGAGAGAGTGAGAAGTAGATATGGAGAGAGGGGGATAAAGATAACTATATAGGGAAGGAGAGATAGAGAGGGAGAAGTAGAGAGAGATAATGGTGAGATAGAGAGTAGATATGGAAGGAGAGAGTGAGAGAAAGATGGGGGGAGAGAGAGAGGGAGATAGAGGGAATGAGGGTGGGAGAGGTATAGATGGAGAGATATAGAAATAAGTATATAGGGAAGGATACATAGAGAGGGGGAGGAGTGAGGGAGAAGTAGAGATAGGTGATAATTACAAAGAGAGAAGGGAGGGAAGAAAAGAGGGAGGGAGCGAGAGAGAAGTGAGATATATAGAATGAGAGAGGGAGAGAAAGGGGGGAATGAGGGCATAGAGATTAAGAGAGAGAGGAGGGAGGGAGAGAAAGTGAGTGAGGTAGAGAGGGATATATTACACCGAGAGAGATAGAGAGAGGTGGGCGGGAGGAAGAAAGAGAGAGAGCAAGAGCTAGGGTGGGAAAGAGGTGGAGAGAGCTAGGGAGGGATAGAGAGAGAGGTGAGATAGAGAGAGAAAGGTAATATATAGAGAAGTAGAGAGGGAAGGGGAGAGAGAGATAGAGGAAGGTGGGGAGATTGAGATAGAGGAGCGAGGTAGAGAGAATGGTTACAAATGAGGATAGGTTAGAGAGTAGAGAGGGAAGTCACGTGGGAGGAATTAAGAGAGAGATATATAGGGATAAGCATTGAGGGTGTAGGGTTTAGGGTTTAAGGTATAGGGTTGAGGATTGGGGGATAGTGTTCAGGGTTCAAGGTATAGGGTTAAGTGTATAGGGTATAGGGTTATGGTTTATGATATTGGGTATATGGGTGAGGGTATTGGGTTTAGGGTTGAGGATTGAGGGTTGTGGGAAGAAGGTTGAATGTAGGGTTTATGATTAAGGTATAAGGTTTAGGGTTGTGAGTTTATGATGGAGGGATAATGTTCAGGGTTGAGGGTCAAGGTTAAGTGTATAGGGTATAGGGATTGGGTTTTAGGATATTGGGTATAGGTTATAGGGTATAGGGTTGAGGGTATAAGGTATAGGGTTAAGGATTGAGAGTGTAGAGTTTATGGATTATGTATATGGTTGAGGGTATAGAGTTGATGGATAATGTTTATCCTAGTTTAGGCTATAAGGTTGAGGGTATAGGGTATAGGGATGAGGGTTGAGGGTGTAGGGTTTAGGGTTTAAGGTATAAGGTTTAGGGTTTAGGGATATTGTTTAAGGTTGAGGGTATAGGGTTAATTGTATAGGGGTTGAGGGTACTTATTTTAGGATCAAGGAAACCTTCTTCTCCAAATGTTCTCATCATTCACAAGGAGAGATGATAGTGGGTAGTTAGCAAAAATAGTGAATGTGCAAGAAGATCAAACCCTAGGCATGTTTATGCAATACATATGGCTATAGGTGGCATAGAAGGTAAAGTTAAATGATAAGGTATTGTATACTAGATCATCCTGAAGACAAGCTCTCTATTTGAGGCTATCATAGTCTCACTATGGAACAAAATGCAAGTGATATCTTAAGGTGGCAGGGATAGTGAAATTTCATTGTATACAAACTCTATATCCTAATAAATTTTCAAATAGGATTTGGATGAATCAAAGTAGTCACCAAGTGGGTATGTGTGGGATCATCATGGCCAAAATAGGCCCTTAAGTGGCAAAAAATTCAGAAAAATTAGAGTTAGGAAACTTGACGTAAAAATTTGAATAATTTATCTATATTATTTCAAAAATATGTAAGAATAGTTCATATCTAGAAAATTGAATTTAGTTTCTAAACTACTAGGTTTATTTTAAAAAACATCTATTTGGTAAAAAATTAAAATTTCACTGTAGTAGTACTTAAATTTTAGGGAAAAAATAAGTAGTTGTCTATTTGACCACCATAACCACAATAAAATGATAATATTTTTTTATAAGATTTTAGATATAAGTAGAGGACTCATGTCCCAATGTGATGCATATTTTTTTGTAATTTTTTTCTGAGTAAATAATTAATTATGAATTTTTTATTACAAATTTTAAAAAATATTAAACTTGTATGTCTAATCACCTTAACTTGATCAAAAATTCATGAAATTTATTTTTTATTTTAAATCCTATAGTATGTGAAGTATAAAATGTGACACATGTTTTGGATTCAAAAAATGTGATACCATTTGAAAGCTATAGATGTATTTCAATCATCCAATCAATCAAGAATTTAGTCGTAATTCAAATAGAAAATGAATAATAATTATTTGTTAAGTTCAAAGTAAAGCATAATTTATATTGGTGGAAAGCTGATAATCTCCTTAAAAACCTTTTTCGTTTCATCAATTTTGGGTAAGAAAAAGTCGTCAATACCATACCCTAACACTAGTACACAAACAACAATATATGACTAAATAAACTACTAAAAATTGTATAGAAATGAGTAAGTTTAGTCACGCGACTATTAGTAGTTTATTTGTAGTTATTTATAACACCACCAAATTTATGACTAAACTATTTTAGTCATTTATTTGGTCGTTGATTTAGTTATTGATTTGGTCATTGATTTAGTCATTAATTTTAGTCACGTGACTATTTTAGTGGTTTATTTGTAGTCATTTATAACACCATCAAATTTATGACTAAACTATTTTAGTCATTTATTTAGTCATTGATTTTTAGTCATTGATTTGGTCATTGATTTAGTCATTAATTTAGTCATTTATTTAATCATGATAGTGATATATTTAGTCATATATTTAGTTATTAATTTAGTCATTGATTGTTGTTAACTAGTCATTTATTTAGTCATGGTAGTCATTTATTTAGTCATTAATTTAGTCATGTATTTCGTCATTAATGTAGTCATTACTTTAGTCATTACAAATAGAATCTAACTTAATTAATCCTCACAAATTAATGTATATAAAGTTTAAGTATCATAGATATTCAATTTAATACTAAAATGCTTGAACAAATATGATTGATCAGACACAAACACAAACAGATTACAAATCAAGAGGAGCCACAACACAGTATTTATGAGTGGGGAGAAAACCACTCTGAAATTTTACTTTATTAAGCCTCATTGGCAAATCAAAATCTCATTGGTTACATTCAATGTCTCAGTGACACTGTACAACTTATAGACACTATATAAACATAATATTTCTATTTTCATATACTTGTATTGTTTTCCCCTTCCTTAACTGCAGTTTGTTTCAAAGGGCAGCAACCTCCTATAGGGGCTTGACCCATTTAATCCCCTTGCAAATCCACATCTTTTCCGCTGCTATTGGTTTCAGCTCCTCCAAACTCTTCCTCACTTGTATTCACCTTTCACTTCTCCAATTTGGAGCTACAACCTGAAAATAATATTTCAAAATTTGCACATCAAAAACTCAGAAAAGTCAAATAATACAGAGGATAAAATTCAAACATTTTATTTTCCTTTTCCAACTATGGCACCCTAAACTTAAGTGCTAGATATAATGTTTCCTAATTATCTCTTACAATTTTTAAAAGATGAATTCATGCAAGACAACAAACAAATAGACAATATTCAATTAGTGATATACAACTGCCTTATTCCTAAATAGTTGATCAATAGCTTGATTATTGATTGTAAATTTGTAATTGATACGCTTGAAAGTGTCCTTGCCTATGTGTGAATTGGAGCTTTGGATGAGGATATGAACATCCATCAAAAGCATATTTGGAAGTAGATTTTTATCAGATAACACAATTCTCACATGAACATAAAAATGCATCATTATATTCTTAGATCATTTGAGTTTGGTCCATTGATAAAAATGAAAGCCTCAAATAGAGTACTCCAATCCTAGAACATACTACATTATGATACAAATTAAATACTTGGCTGATTTGGATCAGCATAAGGGAGTGAATGAACTTGCTTTCCACTTGTACTACCATTTGGAGCGACACGCTCAGAAGACACATCTGTAAATATTTGGCCCACAAACATCTCTTGTTTTGTGTGAGATCTATATTCTGCATTATATTATTTCCATTATTATCTGTGTGGATCTTATCACTAATTCATAAAGAGATGGTACAATATCCTAATATTCAAAGCATTCATCACTAAGCTCCTCCAATGATTAACAAAATAGGCTATCATAACAGATAGCACTGAAACTAAAAGCTAGTCTTACCATGCATTGATCGAGAATATTGACTAATGTAGCACCTTCAGTTATTTTTGGTAACATAATTTGGAGGACATTCAAATGTGATGTTATCCTGTGCATGGCTCAACTGAAAAGCAGACCACCATCCTAATTTTCTTCATTTCCAGATGTGTCATCAGTAGATATAGCCCGATACTGGGTGACAACATAAAAAAGATGCACTCTATGGTAGTCTGCCATGAATTTTAAGAATTCAGACACATTTCCTTGGTCCAATTCATCAATAATACCCATAAGCCACGCCTCTTTGCATCTCAAGAACTATTGTACAAGGAAAGAGTCTTAGCCTTGGAAAACCAATTAAGCACAACTTTATGATAATGCATATTTATATTTCCTGTAACTTCACTCTCATTAAACACCCAACAAAATACACGATGACAATGAAAAAGTTCAGAGATGTTTAAAACATGTAATTGCATTTCATGTTCATTAAATACTCCTAGACGTCGAAGATATCCAATCACCTACAGGCATTCTGGCAACTGCACTCTATCAAGAAAAAATTTGTAGTCAAAGGTTATTGACAGGTTGAAAGAGAATGTGAATGTGCAATAAAGCTTTATATTGGCATTAGGTCATCAATTCATAGTCAATGATACTAGTCTGCATTATTCATGGTTTGGTTGACTGTTCATTTTTCATCTAAAGTGAAACTCATAGAGGTATAGATGACATTTCAAAGTTCATATAATCATCAAAAACTTGACTGAATATTTGATCTAAGTCTTTGAAGAAGCTAAGAAAGCATAGACTGTGTGGTTTTCTTAACATCCACTACTAATGATTAAAATCACAAGTAATCTACAATTTCAATATTAAATGATGAATTGATAATTTCAAGCACAATATTTCACATTGAAATACATCACTATGGATCAATTTGATGATGCTAATAACAAATTTTCAGAATAAGAGGTGTGAACAAAGCAAACTGAAGCGAAGGAAGCCTAACACAATTCCAGAGAGAAAATCAAGGAAAAGGTGAATGTGCGGGAAATCATAGTCAAACAAGAGAAGAATAAAGGAAGGTAAAACTTTAAAAGAGCTACATAGTGGCTGATGTGCTCTGCAGGAGAAAGGAAAGATATAAAGGTAAAAATGCATGCATCATGTTGATCAGCAATTCCAAAGAATCCTAGCCATGACAGCACACTCAAACCTGAAAAAATTGCTCATTCTTTTTTTAATTGAAGAAGAGCTTTATTAATTTTAAAAAATAAAGAACAAAACATATTGCAAAATAGAACAACAGGCTAGCTAGGCTTGGTTGGCCTTCAAGGCTATAGCTTACTATTAGTATTGCTCATTCTGGAAAGAGCATGTAGTTTATTTTCCAGATTGAACACATAACTTAGCTTCACATAAAACAAATATACTCCAGGAAAGAACCTACTTGGGATGCATGGTTTCCAACTTTGATACAAATCCTTCTAAATAAAGAGCCTCATCATAATTTCCATTTCGAACACACCTATAAAAAGAAATATAAGTTTTTATCAGTTTTCAGGCTTTTACAAAGTCAATGAAAGCAACCATAAAATTTCTTACCATTCAACATCACAAAAAATACATAAAATTAGCCATTTAAGGTCAACCAACAACAAGAGTCCTCTGCATGCATGCTTGGCACTTGCAGACTGACATGGAGCAAAAAGTATCTAAAGAAAGAGAAGAGAAAAGAATACTATCAATTTTAATATCATAATTTACAAAATTAAAAGTAGCAAGCATGTAAATAGAATTAATGCAACAAATCATGGTAAAACTTAAATATTTCATAACTCAGTTAACATATAAAAATTATGGTCAAACATAAATAAATTCCATTTTGATGACAAACACAAATAGTATAAACAAGTGAACATGGTGCAGTGACTTGAGGAATCAATAAAGCATTTACTAAAAATATCTTCAGCACTAGATCATGAGTCCTAAATAGTGAAAGAAATACAAAAAACTCAATGGCACATTTAGCCTGCCATAAAAATTGATTTACAGGAAAAGGCCAGTTCCACAAAAAAATGCCTCAGTTGCACTGCAAAAGAACGAAAGCACATTCAAGAAAAATGAGTGCAATTATATTTTAAATGCTCATGAAGAAAATACAGAACACTTCATGCATTATTATTGCTTGTTAATGCTGAGACACTGCTCTAATGTCAATGTCACATAGATTTAACCCAAACAATAAGCATCTTATTCAAGGAAAATGTTTAAAGGTTACAAATAAGGTTGGAGAAGGTTAAACTTTGGAAAGATAAAAAATGATGTCTGACTAGATGGAATTGGGGAATGCACAACTTATTTAAACTTACATTAAAACAAAATGCTTGCAAGGTTGGGATGTTCTAGTTCAAATAAGGAATGTCTAAAACAATATTTTATAACATTATGAGTCTATGACAAACAATCTTCAGATGACAGAAATAGAAGACAAATTTTGGGAAAAATAAAAAATTAGAATAGTTCCCATATCATATGGCATTAGACTCTAAGGACATTACTTATCTAAACACAACTTAAACTTTATAAATGTAAGTTAAAGATGTGAGTCCAAAATCAGGTTCCATTGTAGTACAAAATATTTTATAACTAATTACAAGACCATTCCTTTAAACTGTGAAAAAAATATAGGAAGTGTAATTCCAGTCAGGATATATTTCTTATTGCCACCTCATTAGGGAACGCAGAACCTATAAAGGCCTATGTAGACTCCCAAGCCCGTGTTTCCCTTGAACTAGTCCTGAAATTGAAACTTAGACGCATCATAAACAAGAGCTGCAGTGCAGCATAGTTCCTGCCTAGTGCTGGCAGGGCAATTTTGAGAAACTGCAGATTGGAAGAGCTCACAAGGTAGTTTTGAGAAAGTGGGGATTGTTAGAGAATTTAATAGATCAGGTCCAAAGAGGTGAGCAGTGATAACTCTTTGTAGTAGGTATCTTAGCCTTTACACAACCCAAACATTGTAGAGTTGCTAGTTCAGATGGACGGACACTGCAAACTGCAACCTTTCTGTCACTCTAGATATGGTACCTGTAATAGTACATACTTTTTTTGTTAAATGCTACTTGCTGCACAATAGAATAGTTATGCATAGAAGTAGCCATACTTCAAATAGAAACAATGATTAACTTGTTGAGTTAAAAAAGAAATCAAGGAAACAAAAGCATGTTTTCATATCATAATGTTTGGCACCTTAACACTGAATCGAAACAATGATTAATTTGTTGAGTTAAAAAAGAAATCAAGGAAACAAAAGCATTTTTTCATATCATAATGTTTGGCACCTCAACACCGAATCTCTCCCACCATGTGTTTAAAATGAGAAAAAAAAATCTCAATCACATTGTTCAACATCAAGTTTCAATATTGACATAAAAAAGTGGAAATTTTTAAACTTAAGTATACCTTTAATAGACTTTTACTTGGCTGCATTTTTGTTCAAGTTGCCTTAAAGATATCTCATGCAAAAAGGTTCCCTTGCACAAGTCATAGATCTCAATCTTAGAGACAATTTTTGCTCCAAGCTGATTAGGTTCTATTTGCTTTCTAATTGTGTAGAGCGCACTCAAAAATACCTCTTGAAATCTAGGAAAATTGGAACACTAGATTTAAGAAATAGGCCCTGATAGTGCAATGTTTGCAAACCAACTCCTCTTTCTTTGTCCTTGGTATAGGATATTTCCAACAACTCCCTTTTCTTATTGGGTTTGACATTACAACAATCTATAAATTTGAAGGAGGTTGCAATAACAAGTCAATGGAAAGTAAATTAACATTTAGGGTTTCTATATAAACTAAGATTAAAAATTAGAAAAAGAACAGTTAGGGATTGCAACTAAAAAATAGTTTGAAAAAAAGAAAAAACAGCTAAGGTTTGTTCATAAAAACTAAAAGAGAATAAAAACAAAAAATATCCATAATGAAACAAGAAAAAAAGAGGTAAAAACGAGTTATCTTTATTCTTTCTCTTCTATTTCTTGTTCCATGAACCTAAAATTAAACAAATATAGAAGATATATGAAATGGATAAAAAAAACAAAAAAGAAAAAGATTCAAAATAAAGAGAAGACCTCTTTAAATTAACTTCAATTTGATGGTGAGCTGCTCCATATCAACCATGGGCTCCTTCAAATGTAACATAGGCTCCTTTAGATGCACCAAGGGCTGCTACAAACCTACCCAAGTTGCATCCAATCAACGTTTGCTGCTCAAGTTGTCTGCTGATTTTTGCTTGAATGGATTGTGTTTTTGCTTCAATACACTTTTTTCCTTCTTCTTTGTGGTTGCAAATGAAATGAATGCTTTTTGAGAGTGTTAAAGGGCATTTTAGTGTTTAGAGGTATGAGTGTTTTTTATCTTTTTTTGCTTCCTTTTTTTTCAATTTTCTGATTTTGATGTTGTTGTTGAGCAGCTGAGTCTTACCAGTGGGACTTGTTGATTACCCAAGTCCTTGCTCTTCCAGCCTCGGCTGACACTGTCTGTCTTGGGACTTAGTGAATTTTTCCAGGCGATTTTTGTCTTTGTAGAACTAATAATATAACCACTTCTATTTCTCCAGAGATTTGGCTTGGCATTTATCTATCTTCCCCTGCTTAGAGCTTTCAAATACTTGTTGCATCAGTTTTTCAGGCTGTATGATTTAATTAACCTATTTCTGAGATGGTCTTTCTTGATGCCAAGGATGCGACAATACTGTTTATGTTTTTTTCCCATTCTATGGTGATAATCTTGCTGCAAGTTGGGAAGATCAAGGTGGTTAAAGTTAAAACAGATTATTTGTACAATTTCACATCTAGGTGTCTACAGTTGTGAAAGAAATCTTTTATAATTTTTTGTTACCACATGATTTTTTTTATACAACAGCAAGAGAAAATACATTCAAGAAGAGGATAGATAGCAATAAGTTCAAACCACTTTTAAGATTATATACTTAAGCCTATCCATCACTATGGCTATGGTTTATTATTGGAATAGGTGTCAACCCTTGGCTGAAATAATTTGATTATTGATAGAAAATTAAAACAATTATTGCAGTTTGTATTTGAAAGATACACTCTTTTGTCAAATTCTTATTGAGTTTATGTTAACATCAAATATACAACACATTTTGATGCAAATGATGTGAATGAAGATCGTCTGGTAGCTCTTAGGAAGCAAACAAAAGTTGATGCAAAAAGCTTTTCAATTTTTGTTAAGCATGATTCATCTGAACTAAATCAATCTCTATTTAGGTATTTGAGTCTATGTATTGCATATTTGGATATGGCTTAAAAGCAGTTTTGTTTCTTATAGTGCCACATTTACCGTTCTACTTTGTAGGTTGGGCAATATTTTTGCAGAGTTGTCAAATGCATATTATAGGGAGGATGGGCAAAGGTTCAAACTCCACATAGAAAAAAGAAACTTTAACTCAATTGAATTGAGTGTTCGTTACAATTTCAAGGCATGATTCTGCCCACCTCTTATTGTGCTCAATACATCTATTATTAATAGTCTTTTTTGTGATTTCTATGATGCAAATACATTGTTCAATTGAAAAGCCACAGATTAGTTCAAGAAATTCAAGGAGGGCCTTGGTATGAAAATTTATGAAATAAATGTTAATGTGGAGTAGGGCAGTGTTACTGGATGTATCATGTAGTTATTCTTTGTGAGTCTATGACTTATTTTTTATTAACTTACTTTGTTGTTGACAACTATTTGTCACTCATGACTGGCACATTGTATTATATGAATATGCCCCTTGTACAATCTTTTTGTGCAAGGATAATTCATGATCAGGTAGAATATTTCTACCTCTAACCATTGTCTCCATGGTTGTATGTGCACCTTGCTTCCTCCTAGGATTAGCTAGCTTGGTGTCCAAGCCCTTTATATTCTGCTATGAGCATTCACAGATCCAATGGTTCACAATAATAAGATGAAAAAGCTAGAGACTAGTGATATTTGTGTGGACAATCCAATGGCTGACAATGTGGACATCCAAGCACTAGTTGTCTCTGTGACAATACTGACATTGAAATCATCAATTTGATGGGAAAAAAGGTCTAAGAAGGTAGTGGTAGATGTTGATTCAGGATGAACCTGCTAGTTGACAGCATTTAAGAGTGACTGGTGAGCCAAGCTTGGTTTGCACCTCAAATTTGGCAGTGGAGTTCAAGATAGAGCCAGATTTGTCCCAAGGTAATAGTTGACTATGTGAAATAGTAACTTTCGTGTGGACTTTTTGTAATCATAGTACAAAACTACAGATATCCTGACATGCATTCAAGCTTTCTCAATCTTGTTTCAAGGTTTGGTCACAGTCAGTAAGGATTGGGGATGTAATAATGACCATAAGGCATTAAGAAAGGAATCATTTACAGGTCTAAAAAACATAGGTGCTTCCTCATCCATGCCAATCTCCAAGCCAACTACAAAAGCTATTGTGCCTCTCCAGCCATGGGCACCATTTAAGCATTGAAGTTCTTCCCATGAGCCAACAATTTGAATCTATTTTGAAAGTTTCAATCTACTTTGAAACCGATTCTTTTTTGAAAATTTGAATCTACCTTGAAACCAATTCTTTTTTGACAATTTGAATCTATTTTGAAACCAATTCTTTTTTGACAATTTGAATCTAATTTGAAACCAATTCTTTTGTTGGACTTCGGACAATCCTCACTTTGTTCAGAACTTCATAACATGACTTTTTTGAAAAGTGAGTGAATGGTTAACAGGATAAATAATGTGGTAGACAAAACTCTTCTAGAGAGTCTCAAGGACATGTAGTTGATGTATGCACTTTATAATTACTTGTAGAAACTGGTGTTATTTATAGATAGCAAATTAAAATGTCGGTTCTACAATGAAAGAGTTGTAGCTAGTTAAGCAAGCAAGAAATGGTGGCAATGGAAAAAGGGAATTATACTATTAAAGTGTTTCTAGTTAGGTTGGGTATTACATTGACCTGCATTAAAGATAGACATATGTTGCACCATAAATATTTCTACATACAAAGTGCATGGCAAAGTGAGTGTTGATCAAGAATGTGTTGAATGAGTAGAGATGGTGACTTTGTGATCAAATGCGCTAATTATCTTTTTTTGTTTGTTGAGACCAGGCATATCGATGTTATGTTGTTGGCTTTATCCTTATTTGATTAATCGAAGATAACAGAAACAAGATGTGTAAGAAATATTATCATTTAGTTAACGTCTTTGAATAGTAGTAGCTAAATATTTATTTTCATGGATTGCGGGCTGACTTTGTTGTATGCAGTCATCATGCAAGGAGCATTTATGAGTCCTACTTTGAAGACACTGTTACTGCCAGCATGCTTTCTTGAAAAACTTTCTCACTTCATGGGAAATTTTGTTGCCTTTGTTGCTTGAAAATTCCAATGCCTTTGCATATAATTTTTTTCTTTTGCTGTCATGTTGTTGCCCAAGATGTTGACCATATTGTATTGTTAAGAAATTATAAAATCTTCGTAAGTGAGAAAATGTAATTTTTGCTCCAAAAAAAAAGCCTAAAACGGGTGCTTTCAAACAAGCTATGGATTCCAACATTGTAAGCACTTTGGAACACATCCTAACATTGTAAGCCTAAGATTTGTACATTTACAGATAATCCCAATACATTAATAATATATTTATATACATGCAATTATATGTTAAAATAATACATGCTTGATCTGTTCATGTGTACCACCAGAAGTTGCATTTGATATGGCCCGTGCTGCTTCTTTCTTAATATCAAACTCAATAGTTTGAAGGAGCTGAACAAGTGGAGGAATGATGTTTGCATCAATCACAGCCTGAAAACCAAAATATCCATTAACAAATAGCAAACCTTAAAATAATTTAGTTTCACACCTTTCAACAAAGATGCTTCTCTAGTCTAGATAACAAATAGAAAGACCTAAATTTGTTCTATGTTGCCTACGGTTATGATTGAAATGGTCCAACAAGCTTCCTTCTTGATGCTCTTCTTGTGATTATGGGTTAGGAGAGCTAATAGGCAAGGAAGTGCTTCATTGTTGATTATGTACTGAAATTAAATGAAACACCATAACATAAGTCAATGAAATAGTACAATGACAACATCATGCACTTCCAAAAAGAACAATTAATTATTGATATGAAAATCTAAAGAAAATGTCAATATAAACTTATACCTGAGTCTGAAAATCATCACCAGTTACAATATTTCCCACTGTTCGGAGAGCTAGAATAAGGATAGATGGAGAGGGATGGCTGTAAACATAAACATACATGCATTTTTTCAAAATATCCAAAACAAAGCAATTGTGCATGTTATAAACACGTATAACAATCCAAACATGGAGCCAAATGGATTAATCTAAGTCATACCATCCATTATATCTGGTGCCTTACAATATAATATATAACTAGCACTTGCACCCATGGGAGGTTCAAGGAAAACATTGATAGGAGATTAAAGGGTTGCAGCCAGAGAGTGAAGCATTTGTTATTTATCTTTATTCATCATTGTAAAATAAACAATTAAAAATGGTAGTTTGAGAGCACGAGCTGTTCAAAAAATTTCAAATCCTCCATATAAGACTTGTTGGAAATTGTTAAAAAAATAGTAATGAGTTGTTCAGAAATTTTCAAATCCTCCAGATAAGACAGGTTATATCTCATGATCTGAAGCTTTTGAATATAGGTATCCTGTGGGAAATGTGACATGTCAAATCAGCCAATTACAAGGATGGTTCTTCAAATTTAAAGTGTTTTATTTAACTACAAACCTGAGAAGACTGTTTTCCAACTTGAAATAAAATAGTTTCATTTCCATGCCACACAAGAAGCTTTAGCTAATCAACAACAAGGTTGAAGACATTGAAGGTGACTCACATTATTCCATCCAAAAAGGGAGTAATCAGTGAGTAGAATGACAATATTGTTGTTGCAGATATATTGTGTAGTTGATACATGATGCCTTGTTTTTAAGCTAAAAACTCTCAATTTATGTTTTTTTGGTCTTACCTTAGAGTAAGGAAGGGATAGCAGGTTGGCAGCCACTTTTTTGTTTGCTCCTTCCTTCACTTCACTTCTATTTTTATGTAAATGTGTTGGTTGGTTGATACAATCTCTTTCACTTGGTATATCCACTGAAATATTGGTTTAATGCCATGAGGAGCATTCAAAATATTCTCCTAACCCTTGTTAGGAGTCATTATCACTATAAGGTTAAGGTTTTGACCATTGTGAGTAAATCATATCCTTGTGATAGGCTACAAAGAAAATCTCATCAATTTATTTGTTGCTATGTATAAAGTAGGCAATGATGAGTAGCTGTTAAATATGACAAATCATAATGCAACAAGGGATGAAAGATAGTCTTTACTAAAGTGAGATAGTCAAAAGAGGATAAAGGACAAAATTCAACCATGAAAGACCAAAGGTATTCATTTCGTTAGAGATAGTGATAAGGCTGTGAATACATTATGAAGATATAAAGTCTTAGACCTGCAAAGAAAAGAATGATAGTCAACAATCCATTAAAGAAGACAAATATCATGATGCTCTCATAGTCACCAATGTAAGGAAATCCTTTAGAAGAGTGTATGACAGTCACATCCATGGATTAGGCAATCATGAATATCCTAGACAGTCACGTGACATGAAACAACCCTTTCAAATGCATGAAAGTCCAAATACAGAGCTAACAACAATCCTTATATTCAAAATGTAGAAGCATAGAGAAAGCATGTGAAGTTTTTGACAGAATTCCTCGAAGAGATGTCATCTCTTGGACTGCAATTATTGTTGGATATGCACAAAATGGATTTGTTGAAAACGCTTAAGAAAATTTCAAGAAAATGCAATTGGCAGGTATAAAGCCAAATTCCACAACCTTTTCCAGCATCTTTCCTGCCTGTGCCAAAATGGGGGCTTTGGAATAGGGTATGAACATCCATCAAAGCATAAATAATAGAGGAATTTTATCAGATGTTGTAGTTACAACTGCCCTAGTAGACATGTATGCAAAATGTGGAAGCATAGACAAGTCATGTGAACTATTTGAAATAATTCCTAAAAGAAATGCCATCTCATGGAATATGATGATTGTGGGATATGCACAAAATGGATTTGTTGAAAAGGCTTTAGAAACTTTCAAGCAAATGCCTCTAAAACTTTCAAGATCTACTAGCCAAAATTCTTTGATCTTCCTCCCAATTGTAGAATGTGAACATCATATATCAAATTTGAGATATCCTGGGCTGAGGTTGGAAACAAGGGGTAAAAGGATGTGCTTCTATTAAAGAAATTGTGTCACTCAGTCTCCTAGATGGTGTATTTCAACCTCAACAGTAGCATAATAGAAAAAGTTGAGTGTTTGCTGACCTAGTTATGGTAGATGTATTGTGTGCAAAGATAAAGTGATAAAAAACATAAACCCTTGAAGAAAAACCACGTAATATTGGTATGTTAATCATGGAGGGAAAATAGAGTGATGATGATCACAAAAAGAAAGAAATGGAGAACGTAGGGATAGGAAAAATTCAAAAAGGTCTTATGTCCAAATAGGGAAGGCTATGGCAAGGGTTTTTGGCTATGGATTTGAGAGGGGAAGAGGAAATGGAAATCTATGGCTTCCAATGGAGTGAATGAGAGATTGGATAAGAGAATATATGAGATTAGGAGATTACTAAGAGTCCATGGCTATTATGGCTCTAGGGGCTTCAAAAAACTTCAGTCCTCAAATCTCTTGCTTGTTGCCCTGCTATGTAATGGAGTCATGTTGATCAATTGAGCATATTGAAGAGAGACTATAAATTCTTGCCACATTTTCTATTTTCTTCTTGTGTAACCCAACAAATGGAGGCTAAAACTAGATTTACAAAGTTTCGAGATAAAAGGCCATTGGAAACAAAGTAATGATTAAGGAATGAACAAGTGGTAACTTTTTCAAATTTGAACATGCACACTAGCACCCTTCTAGCACAAGTGTCTAGACATTAGCACACAAGCCAGTAAGTATTCCTAAATCTGGATCTCCATACATTATCCATCTATAATTAGGGAAAAGGCCAAAAACAAGTCAAATGGACCTAAAACATGTCTAGCAAATGGAAACAAAAATGAGTACAAAAACATAATGCAAAAGTTGCCAAGTAGGAAATTTCTGACCTTTCACATTTCTAAAAGAAGAAGATGCTTCATTCAATCTTCTTGTGCATATACATCTCCCTTAGAGAGAAGAAGAGGATTTAGGGCTAAGAATAGCTTACACCAAGGGGAAAAAGTTAGTATAAAAGTTTTTGAGGTTTAATGAAAGGTAGTTGTACCAATGAAGTATACCAATTCTTTGAAATCCCCAATTTTGGTCTACTTATGTCCTATTCTATCTATCTTGACTTCACCTACAACCATCTCTCACAAAGTGGTGCAAGCCAAGGGGGAGATTAATACATTGATGAATCAACCCAAGGTAAGTATCTCTAAACCTAATCTCTTCCTTTTTGTACTTTGTTTGATATTGTGAATGTTGTATGCTTTGTGTATTAGGTAGCATGGTAGTCTGCATTACTCTACTTCTATCTTCTACATTGTTGTTATCTTTAGCTCATGCTTCAACATCTGATGACACCTCGAACCTATTAAGGCTCTCCACTTCTTTATATGATGCTTGTATAGCTCCTCGTCTAAACTCATTCTAACCCCCTTCTACAAATAGCTAATTCTTACAGTCCAAACCATTTTGTGGACTGCCATCTAATATTGTGTTCCATCTAGAATGGTCTTCTACATCTTTCCTATTTAGAGAATATTATATTATAAAGGACTATTTTAGGCCCAACCAAAGGACCTTAAGGTAATTGATGCTTAAATCATGGGAAGGCCAAACTATAGATTGCTAACACAATTGAGGAGGTAGTAGAGATGAAGGGACCTTCCAATGTTATGCAAGTCATCACACACAATCCCTAATCATTTAGATTAGCAGACCCAAGTGTTGAAGGATTATAAGATCAAATTTTTGTGACCCATTGTAAGATCAAATCTTAGTGACCCTATGTGTCTATCTCATTTTTAACTCTAGGCTTAAAATCAATTGCAGTTATATTTCCCTAGAGGCAAATGTATGTGATATAGGTAAAGAAATAAAAATTCATATAAAATTTTTGTGACCCTTTTTTTCTATCTCATTTACATGGATGGGTGCCATGGGCATGGCAAAGCCAGTGTAGTGAAATGTAATGTTCTTGTAATCATTGCGTTGCTCCTATTCAAGACCACCTACTTTCATGATTAAGATTAACACAGACAAGCCTTGTTATGAATCCCTGGTTTCAAAATAATATTGGGCAATATAGTAAATTCACCTATGCAATGAGCAATCATTCTTAACACAATAAAAAAAGGCCTGACCGTGTATAGATTTGAAAAAAATTCACTGAAACCATGGAAAGTGACTTACCACAAGATTCTACACAAATCATGTCTGAGGCAGAAAAATGGGCAGAGGTTGCAACCCCGTCGGACTTTCACTTCTCCATTTTGGTGGGCTACCTTGAAAATAAGGTTTCAGACTTTCACTTCTCCATTTTAGCGGGCCTGAAAATAAGGTTATCACTTCTCCATTTTGGTGGGCGATAGAAAATAAGGTCTTACGAACATTTTAGAGTATGTTTATTAAAATGAATTATGGCCAAGATTTTAATAATGAACACATTTTAAATCAACAAGATTTTATTCTCTTTCATTTTTTTGTCTAGGTTTTTGCTTAATTCTTTTTTATTTTTGATCTTTATGTTTGTGGTTTCTTTAATTGTAATGTATATATTTCATTTTTCTTATATTCCTTTGTTCATTATATCATCTTTTGTATATTAACTTATATATTTTTTAATCTTTTATTTTCTCTTCTCTATTTTTTGTAATTCTATTTCTATTGTTCTTGGTTTGTAATTTTGTAGATTATCTCCTTAATTTCAATTTATTTTATTCCTTTTATGAATTGGTTCTTTATTTGGGTTCTTTTATCCTCATGTACTTGGTTTTTAATTTTTTCATTTAATTTTTTTGTTTTTGACATTAACATTTAGTATTTTAAGAAATAAGCATAGCTCCTTTCTCTTTCTTTCTTTGTGTCAAGGTTTTTGCATTTTTCTTTTTAGATTTGATCTTTATGTTTGTATTGTGAAGCTATTATGCAATTTGCATAATGTTATTATATAAGCTTATTATTTTTATAAGCATATGTATATCATATGTTCACTATATAATCATTAT
>VDFB02360998.1:0-66325 GCA_007258455.2 Sequoia sempervirens
TTCTCTTTTATCCTTTTGATTAAAGAATACATTTCATTAACTATTAGTTCAACTAAAAGAAAACTCTTTGTCTCTATATTGTTGTCCTCATTGAACAAATAGTATTTCTCAACATAACCTTGCCTATCTTTGAAAGAAAAACTTCTTTATGATAATGGTTTATGATTACAAGAAATAAAAAAAGCTTCTTTTCCATATTTTTCTTCAATATTTATAGTTTGAAGCAAAGAAGGATGCACCTTATTAGAAGCAAGTTCCATGCTGCCATAAAAGCTTTTCAAGAAATTGACTTGCTTGGGCTTATCAAGAATTTTATTTTTTTGAGATGATTACATGGAGAAAGAAATATCGTCATCATCACTACCATTTTTGGCTTATGATTGAGGTAATTGCAAGTTATAATTTCAAAGTTCTTCATACATATCCATTATTTAGGGTTTGTCTTTTAGATAGAGTTGTCAACCTTAATTCAGGGGAAAACATTTTTAGATTTTTGAGGAAATAACAACACCAAAATTTCATCTTTCCCTGATAGAGTCGCCAAAATATTTTGGTAAACATATCTTTCATTGTGATTATGTCTCCAAGAATGACCTTGTCCACTTGAAGAGTAGCGAAAATTATACCAATAGTTGGAGAGATCACTATGGAAAAGTAATCTTCCTCTACGTTTGAGAGGAGAAACTCCCTTTTCTAATAAATTTAGGGTTTTTGTGGTATTTCACCAAAAATACCAAAGGAAAAAAAAGAAAAATATTCATAGAAACCCTAGTTTTAGACACAAGGATACCAACAAGGTTTCACAAACTTGAATAAACATAAAGAAAATTCATCACAAAACCCAAATATAAATTCTAGGATTTATGTGATGAAATAAAATAATAATATAATGATATTGTTGTTAGAATTGTGAAAAAACACTAAACTACGAACCATAGGATCAAACAACAACCAAAGACATCTTCCATGCAAGAGATCTACAAACAATATGTGCAATATTCCTCAACAAGAAAAAGCTACAAAATGAACCTCAAGAATCTTCAAGGAAAACAAAAGTCCTCAAAGGTTGAGAGTTCTAGAGAATAGAAGAGTAAATCTCAAAGAGATAATACAATGAGGGTTGAGTGCTATATAGGAGCAACCCTAGTAATTTCTCACTTCAGCTAACAGAAAAACACTTAGTTAATTGAATAAATGACTCCTAAGTTTAGCTTAAGTGCATAAGAATAAATTATACTAATAATCAATTAAATATCAATTAATCATTAGCTAATGCATGATTACTCTAACAACCCCTTAAGATGAACTTAGGGAGTAGCTAAAAACCCTAAAAAGAATGCATGATGGATCCCAGCAAACAAGTCCTAGTGAGGTACCCATGTACAAAGAAAAGATCTCTTAAAACTAGAGAAAAGGAGAAAATCACAGTGGGAGAAAACTCCTCTCCAAATGAGAGAAAGGAAAATGAAGGACTGAAAAAGCCTCCAAATCAAGGTGTGAAGGATTGAGAAACCTCCAACCGAAATGATGTTCCAAAAAAGAGAAACATGTAGAACATCATTGAAGCACAAAGAAGTTGTAGACTATTGTCGAAAGATGACTGATATAGTGTTGAAATGAAAAACCTCCAAAAATGAGAATGCAAGAGTGTCCATATGGTAAATGATCCATCTCACCAAAATGCATGTAACTAGTTGTTGATGTATGCTACATTTCAAAGTACATAGGAATAAGAACTAGATACATAGATCACTCAAATGTGAAACTAAGGAAGCATTAATACCAGTAGTAGAAACCCCCCATAATGCTAAAAAGGGAGAGCCATGACAGGTACACTAAAACTGTGAGAAACCAAGAAGTGCATGTAGGAGAAGCAACCTACAAATAAAAGGGTGTGCAAACTAAGGCACACACATGAGGCAAGAATCACTGGGATTCATTGTTGTTATGGAAAGGGACACTCAATTGAAAAAGGTGTGATGGAAAACCAAATGCAAATATCAACCCCCCATGGAACTTTATATCATAGTGTGAATACAAAAGGTACAAAAAGATGTGCAAAATTTCCAAAAAGTATACACTAGAATGGCACTTTATCTCAATGCGTCTACAAAAGAGAACATGCATGAAAAAGATGTCTACAATGTCTAAATAGGACAAAATATTGGAAATACATATAGAATAGCTAAAAATGAGTCATCCCATGTAAACGAAAAGGTTCCAGGAGCTAAGACATCCAAGTAATTCACCAGAGTGTGAAAACCCAAAAAATATGAATAAAATGTACTTGGAGAATGATTTGGAAAAAGTACATTGATGGTTGTGAAGAGCTCTGAAAGATTATTCCAACATCGTTAAAATTGCAAAAAATGGAGAAATCAGTCAAAAGTTATGAGATCAAGACTAAAAACAACACCTCTAGCTTCAACAAGCTGTAGAATGCACCAAAAGAAAAAAATGGCGATGAGACCCACACTACTAGAAATTTGGAAAAATCGGCTTTCAGATGATATCTTGTTTTCCCAATTTCAATACTTGAGCGAAAAGTTATGCCCATTTTCTCGATTCTGCCTATTTTGCAAAAAAAACGCAAATTGTTTTAGTTGCCCCGGTGGCTGGACATTGGTTGCCCACATGACCTTGGGGTGGTGGATTTTTTTATTTTTTTGCTTTGAAAAAAGCAAAAAAAAAGAACAAAATTAAAGAAGATTTCAAATTTCCTCCTGTAACCCTAGTTGAAGAAAAAACCTCATAAATCGAGAAGGGGTTTGCTGAATCCATGCTTTGATACCATGTTAGAATTGTGAAAAACACAAGCCACATGATCAAACAATGAATAAAGACACCTTCCACACAAGAGATCTGCAAATAATATATGCAATATTCCTCAACAAGAAAAAACTACAGAATGAACCTCAAGAATCTTCAAGGAAAACAAAAGTCCTAAAAGGTTGAGAGTTCGAGAGTAAATCTCCAAAATGTAATACAATGAGGGTTGAGTGCTACATAGGAGCAACCCTAGTAACCGCCCACTTCAGTTAATAGAAAAGCACTTAGTTAACTAAATAAAGAACTCCTAAGTTTAGCTTAAGTGCATGAGAATAAATTATACTAATAATCAATTAAAGATTAATTAATCATTAGCTAATGCATGATTACTCTAACAATTGTTACAAAAATGATAAAATGACATGCAAACCCCACACACTATGAGATAGGCTATATCAATTTACTCAAATGGAGTTACCAATATTATGACTACATTGATTTTCATATGTTGCATAGTTTTTAAATGTTCTAATAGTTGACCAATGGTTTCTATGATGACACAAAAAGATTGAAAAATTAACATACAATAAATTATTGGAGAATGCCAAGATCAAAGAGCATGGAATAACTTCAAAAAGTGAATAAAATATGCACAATAGTATGTCTATCAATATGCAAATGAAGAGTGTATAATACAATGATCAAGCCTTGCTTATATAGGAAAGGTTGAGGAGGTGAGAAGGTAGGAGTGAAAAACTGACTACTCCTCCAAAGAAGGAACACTTGTGATCTCACTTGACAAGAGTGTGAACAAGTGTCAATAGGTGTATCAAGTCATGAGGACTCATGTCTTAGCCATATCAAGTGAGACAAAAGCAAAATAAACCTAAGTAAACTTAAGCTAGGTGTGAATAGGTCAATCCTAGATAGGTGATTAGCTAACTAGGTATGATAATGATTCTATTTACACTAACATAAATCAATAATGATAACATAGAAAAAAATCCAAAATATATTATTCCAATACCGTCTCTATTATCTTTATGAAATTATACAACTCCATAAACAACTTTGTACAAAATCTAGAACCCAAAAAATCCTTTGTTTATCTCTTAATTCTACTCTCTACAAAAAAAAAACTAAAGAGAAAGGGAACACTTTTGACAAATGGAACCCCTTTTACATTTGAAAACATTCCTTTATAGTTTCCTAACCCACAACTAACTCATAACTGATTCACAACTATCACTTTTGAGGACTTTACAAAATATATAAAATATTACAAAGTCCTTTTCAATGAGTGTGTATTTCCAACTCATTAAATTAAATGTTTTAAAAAAACTTATAGCAATGAATTTATAATAAAAAGATAATTCCTTATTCAAAATTGACAGGCTAATAGTTGGCATGGCATTTTATTGAACATTTTGTATGTATCGGTTGTAAGTGTATATTTATAATCTTTCATAACTTCTAGCATAGTTGATAAATGCAAGCTTATTCCCAAGTTCTATAATTTTTCTACAAGTTATTTAAGTTTAAGGCCATTAACATCTGATTGATGTTGAGAAAGAATTTTATGTAGCTCTTTTCTTTTTCTTGTTATTAGTTCACCTACAATTGTAACAATATTTATAGACCTTTCCAAACAATAAAAATTATTGATAAATCCCCTTGTATTAATACTAAATGTTGAAGTACTCCAAATGTTGGATGTCACATATACTACATAGAGATAAGGAAACATGATCTGTGTGGCATCATCATCAACATTCATGTTAAGGAGAAAGAAGTGGACTAATGCAATATCATGATTTGGAGATACATTCAAAGTGCTTGGAAACATATCCATCTTGTTAATACCTTCTTTCTTAGGTAGAGTATGTGTTTTATGCAATTTAATAATAGTGATAATAGTAGAAGATTATTTGCATCAAGTATCTATCCAACCACTTTAGCTAATAGGGAGCTAAAGCACAATGTCTAACCTACTCGAAGTTAAAATTTGATGAAATTGTCAAGCTTCTAAACACAACTTCCAAAGTCACTAAAATGTTAGTACAACATGACCAATCACCACATACAAACAATATCCCACTTGGAGATTGATCAAGCTCCACACCAAACAATCTCCCACTTGGAGACTGATCTTGTAGCATCATTACACCTGTAACTCCCACTGGATGACATGCCTAGACATGGCTTGTTTATCATTTCCATCATTATCATTTTTGAAGACCAACAAAAATTGATGAGGAAATAAGTTTCTCCTATGTAACTGCCTTTGTGAACATATCTATAGGAATTTTACTTGTACAAATCTTCTCTAGCTTCAACTATCCATCCTCCAAAACTGACTAGATGAAGTGGTACCTGAGTTGTATGTGTTTTTTTTGGAATGAGGTGCATAATTCTTGACAAGATGAATAACACTCTGGCTATTAGTATACAAAAAATATCTTCACACTTCTTGCCCAATTCCTCTAGAAAATATTTTAGCCAAAACATCACTTTGCTAGCTTCAAAGGAAACTACATACTCAAGTTTTGCGGTTGAAAGAAAAACAACCTTTTGTAGTCTTGAAATCTAACTAACGGTTGTCCCTCCTATGGTAAAAATATGCCTTGTAGTACTTCTCTTGCTATCTATCTCACCCACCAGATCATAGTCAACATATCCTCGTAGCTTGATATGTTCGATCCTCTATGATAGAAAATATGGGATAGAGTGAAATAGAAGCAAAATAATACTACACAAGATAATACATGCTTCTTCATTTTTTTCATTCAAATACATGGCTAATATATAGCCACTTACATAGCCAAACAACCTCCTATTAAATAGGTAGGTGTTATAGCAAATATCCCAGAATACCATTCATGAGTATACCACACTAACCACTAACTATATTGTTATTTTAACAATACATACGACTAACCATCAAACCTATACACATTACTAACAAACCTAACAAATAATTTAATATTACTACCCATGTGAACACTAATTCCCAACACCCTTAGTGTGAACATGGTACGAACTCACACCCTTCATCTGTAGTATGCTCATCCCTGTGGCATGTCCAACTGAATCATGACCTTGATCCAAACAAAGGCTCTCTCCTCCCATGGTTTTAAATAGGCTTACCACAAACCTTCATGTGAATAGGAACCTCCACCATCTGTCCACCTCGTGCGGTTTTCTAGATCCTCCCACAAACCCTTTCAAGATCCATGAACTGACTTACTGTGGTGCTTTTGTTCGCCACTATGCTTTTACATTAGGGAAGTTAGGGAAAGCAACATACATATCACAAATATGAAAAACCCATACTAGAAAAGGTTTCACATTACATTCCATAAGAACACAATGTTCTTAATTATAGTCACTGTTATTGATTGTTGCCACTCGATCTCGAACAACATAGACAACCACCGCTGCCACTAGAAGTTTCCCTTGAATTTAGTTAGTTTGGCACCGAATGGGAATGGGACATTATTATTATTCTCCCCCACAATGTGAAATTCCATTTATTCACACAAACATGAATACTGAAAAGAAAATCATATCATACTGCATACTACTATTTGGATCTTGTTGCACGTGACCATTATTACTAGTGAACGTATTCACTAGTCAACCATCTTCCAACAAAGTACGACACTCAGAGTATCTCTATAGTCATTTTCTCTCCAATATAATCATTTTTCCAGTATTCACACCCATACTGAAAAGCTAAAAAAAACACACTACACAATAGAAAATAAAATGCCACCATAGCTGATAAGTGACCCCGTCGTTGGTGACTGACGAGAGGTCGCTTATTGACCTCCTTCCTCCATTGCCTCCGTCCTCCAATAGGCTTGCTACTTAGAAAATTTGGATTTTGAAGCTCATTTTGTCAGTTGGGAGGAAAGAACATATTTTCCACCCACAAGATGGATGACATATACAAGTGATAATGCGCTCAATTTGAGAGTATCCCCTCTTAATCTAAATAAAATGGAAGGTGTCAGGATCCACCAATAATGCACCTCGACACTAATAAAAATTTGACAAATAGAACCTATTTCAAAGAAAATTATACATCTTGACCCAATGACACTTTGAGATACTATAACAATCATACTATAGATTATCACTAACACCCAATGTTGATTTAAAAACAAAATAAGTACTAATAATAACTCTACTCACACATACGATAGAAAAAAAAGAGAGTCTATAATCAATACTTGCTTGGCCTATCATAGTCCCTTGTGAGTAGGATTCCACTGTCTTTTCCTTCTAGTATATTTTTACCTATTCTTCAACAAAATCCAACTTACTTATATACATCGGATTATTGAAGGCATTGAGCAAATAACTAGTCGGGCCAATCAACAGTCAAAGACCATCCCCACTCACTAGTATAAGAAGAAAATTATAGTATTTGCTATTAGAATGAATACCACCATGATTGGGAGATAACTAAAAGAGGCTATCTTAAATATGAGCCGCCTCAACCATTAATCACATTAGCAAATGATTATGCAGATCAACTGCTAGTCAAAACATGGAATGAATTCTGATTTGAAAGCAATTTTTTTACAACCTGCAAGATCTCCAACACTAGCATACGTCGACCCATATCCACCAATATGAAGTGCATAGATTGATGTGGGAAAAAAATCATAGACAAGAATTGAATCTCGTCAATAATCATAAACTGTCATAGGAAAATAAACCAACAATAGGAAAACTCCAATCTCCAAACACACTTTGAGCCAAAAGTGGAATAGACTAGCAATATGTTAATTGGAATGCATGATTTGATCCAGATCATAGCCAATAAAAGTCTCCAAGCACAAAATGATGTCTGAAATAACAACATGCAGGCAACAAAGAGCTCAAATCAATGATTCTTAGACAAGGCAATCAATGTCGCTACAAATGATATCAGCCTCAATATGAGATGCAATCATGATAGCCATAATTGAATGTCACTTCCAAAAAAGAAAAATATGCCTTCAAAGAAACTAATGCCAATGAAAAAGGGCCTTCGATCCAAGCAAATAGAATTAGTCCAATAAAAAATTGATCCATTGCCAAGCTGGAAATGAAATGATCCAACGATAATCAAATGCCAAACAAAATAAGGAAAATCCTAAAAAAATTGAGAAATAGAAATAATTACACATATGAAAATAGTCAGGATCTCAATGGGGCTGATGAAAGTCTCTAACTAGAAGATTTTTTGATTAGTTAGCTCTGATACCATGATAAAAAAATATGGGATAGAGTGAAATAGAAGCAGAATAATACTACACAAGATAATACGTGCTTCTTCATTTTTTTCATTCAAATACATGGCTAATATATAGCCACTTACTATTAAATTAGGTGTTATAACAATTATTCAGGAATACTATTCACAGGTATGACACACTAACCACTAACTATATTGTTATTTTAACAATACATACGACTAACCATCAAACCTATACACATGACTAACAAACCTAACAAATAATTTAATATTACTACCCATGTGAACACTAATTCCCAACACTCCAAAGCATAATTTTTTTGTAGCAGTACCTCTTGTTGCACATGAAATTGCACCCTACTGAACACAAAGTCCAACATTCCAATGACACAATAGAAACAACCTCAAGGTGTGGGACCTTTGTGTGTATGAGGTTGAGTCTCCAGAGAAGGAAAGATTCCTCTTTTTATCCAAGTGCAATGTGTTGGTCCAACCCAACAAATGAAAACTTACCATTATCCTACTTTAACAACTAGTAAGGGAAAAGGGAAAGAAGGAGAACATGAAAGGGAAATGGAGGTGGTACACCAAGATGGAAATTTGTTTCTTCCTAGCTGATATGGCACAACAACATGTTGAAGAAGGACGAGGGGATTCACATAGATCTCTATTTGGTCAATTCCCAAAGGAAAGCATGGAGGTTAGGGTTTTACAAGGTGTTAGAAGGAAAAGGAATGTTCTAAAGCAACGACTGTAAACAATTTCTCAAAAATACATGCATGAAAAGTGATAACAAACACTTATATATGAAGGTAATGAACTTTCATAAACATAAACAAGTTGAAAGATACAAGATTTATCGATTTTATTGATGTAGAGGCAACAAGCCAATCTTTACAATTATAGAGTGCAAAATTCAAGTTTGCCAAAGAAAAACCCTAGAGGAGCCAAAGGAAGAACCCTTGAAATGAACATGTTTCTTTCCTTTATAGATCAAACATAACTTGAAACCAAAATCCAAATCCTAACCCCAACTAGGGTTAGTAATGAAGTTTGTATGTGAAAGTATGGAGCCATCCTGTGAAAATCATGATTAGGGAATGGATCTATTGAAAAGGTCAACAATGAGTAATAAATGAGCATAGGCACCCATAAAATCCACTTGTAAAATTCAAGGGAGCAATAGATGTTGTCTTTGAAGCCCTAGAATTAAAATAGGTTGCTCAAAAAGTGATTTGAGCATTAATGTCGTCACCCAAAAAACACGTCAAATGTGCTCTATGGTCAAGGCGTCGGGCCCAAAAGAAAACCTTTGCTATGCATTAAATGGTATAGAGGGATAAAAAAGAAACCTTCATCAGAGACTAGGCATGGGCCTACTTCATACTACTTCATCTTGCCTTCGGACCATTGAAGATCGAGCTTTGGGAGTTTGCTATATCATATGCCAAAAGAAAAGTAGAGAGAAGGATGAAGGAGAAAATCACAAAGTCTAGAAGGATAACCCTTTTCAGGCTTCAAAGGGAAGAGTTACCTCTTGTCAAAGAAAGGTGAGAGGTAAAGGAGAAGGCCAAATCCTGACGTCCAAAAACTCAACACTTAGTCAATTTTTCAAAGGAGTGAAAGTGAGAAGGAAGAAAGGAAAAAGATGAAAGTTCAATGTCTAAAAGCCAAAGATGAGATTTCGAGGTTCAAAGATCAGGAAGAAGGCTTGCATCTTGCTTGAAAAGATGGAAAGCAGTATGAGGGAAGAACGAACCCTAAAGTCTGACAAAACAAGACTTGGACAACTCTTGAAATGCCTTTGATTGGGCTTCAGAGGTCGTATGGTAGGATTACACTTTACAAGGAGAAAGAGGCAAGTCTTAAAGGGTAAGGCCGATGGCCGAAACTTGAAATAATTAGCAGGAAATGGAAAGCAAAGAAGGAGTGGGAGTGATGAGAAGACATGTTGGTAGAGAGGGAAGCGAAAGCCCGAAAGCCCGAAACACTTAGACTTGGCCAATTTTAGGACCTTTTCAAGAGAAAGAGTTATGCAAGGTGACCCATGTGAGATCTCTCAGATCGGTTTTCAATGATGGGTCATCTAAAGGTGGCATGAAATATCAACACCTCTCAAATACTTGAGAATTCATTTTACAACATTCCAATGGTCCATTTTTGGATTGTTCATATACCTAGTCACAACTCCAACAACATTATGCAATGTGACAAGGTTTTGTGATAAAATATGGATCCAGGTTAAATTTATGCATTAAAATTCATTTTCCACATGTTTACAAATTTGGTTGGCTCTTCTTAGAATAGGTTCATGAGTTTAAAATTCATGATTTTTTGATATTTCACTTTGTGGCACTTCTCTAGTTCCAAAAATTAAATTTTAAAAGAATGATTGGATTATAAGATCTTCAAGGTCCCTCCAACCCTTAGCAATCATTCCATTTTTTCTTTATTGACATTATAAATCCAAATATTGTATTAAAATATTTAAAATTCTATTTTCTTCTTATCCTACTCAAAACCTAGACGATTCCCAATGACCCTCAAACCCCCCACATTATTATCAAATGACTTTTTAAATCATGTTTCCTTCACTAAATTGGAGGTTTTGTGGGGACTAAGAACTTATTAGAGGTTCACATAGTACCTAAAACCTCCTTTTCCTCCGAAACTCCTCATATTCTCACCCAAATGGTTCCTAAGTGTTACAACACCTCTGATTCACCTCCCTTGTATCTATTTGCATGAATTTTTTGATAGAGATCCTCAAATATGTGCTTTCATGGCTACCATTAGTGTTGGATATGCCCAAATGGATTTATGGAAACAACTTTAGAAATTGTCAAGAAAATAAAAATGACGGGTGTTAAGCTAAACTTCATAACCTTGCCAACATCCTTTTGTGCCAAAATGGAGCACTGGAATAGGGTATGTGCATCCATCAAAGGCATAAGGAATGCAAAATGTTTGAAAAAATGACTCAAATAAATGTGGTCTCTTGAAGCATCATGAGTGCAGAACAGGTCATGAACATCTTTTAAAGCATAAAATGATATAAATTTATGTTAGTTGTTAAAGTTGCAACTACCATGATAGGAAGGTATGCAAAGTGTGGAGGCATTTAAACTAAAACCTTGAATATTTGTGGTCTCATGGAATACCATGATTACAAGATATGCACAAAATGGATTTGATGAAGATGGGTTTTCAAAACATTTAATCAAATATAATTAGTAGGTGCTAAAAGGGGGCACTAGAAATTTTAAGCGAATGCATTTGGAAAACAAACCCTCAACCTTTACTAGCATCCTCCCTATCTTGTACCATAATGAGCACTTTGGTATAGAGTACGGGCATTCATTGAAGCCTAAAAGATAAATGAGTTTGTAGGTATTATAGTTGTAACAACCTTGGCAAAAAAAACTAAAGCATGACCTGTTATGGAAGTGGCAACATAAAAGCCAAATGTTACAGATGCCTGGAGAAAATGTTTACAATTATCTATATAGAATATGAACCACACACAAGAAAATGGTATTGCAATGTGCTTAGGGGGAAATAAAATGTAAAAAAAAAATTCATTACCATCCCATACATTGATGAAGAATTTCAATTGTTAGGGAGGGCTTAAAAGATATATTGGAAGGATAGATGAAAGCATGCAAAGGTAGAGTCATCAACTTCTAGTGGACTCATGTGGGCATAGAGCACAAAAATATCCAAAGCCATTTCAAATGTCCATGTTAAGTAGTAGTTTAGTCAAATATTTTGAGTTTTTTTATCATTGGCAGTGAAGTGGGCATTGGTCTAAGGTATGCTCTTGAGGTTACAAAACATGAATTTGTAGCAATCATCACAAAAGATGAACCCCGTGAAAGCAATACTAATTATGCACAAGACACTTTCAGTACAATTTTGAACCCTTTTGATTTTATTAAGGATCGTATAAGGGACACTATTGCTACTAATGCATACCTATGCGATGATGAAACTATTAAGGTGGTCCATATGGAATTCAAAGGATTATAGCTATTGGTGCATTATTTGATCAAAGGGAAGATGCCAATTTACATCTTCTTAGAAAAGGTGGCATTCTCATCATTGTATTATTCATGCAACATACATGAAGGGAAAATAAATTAGGTGAGCTTTGTTGAAAGCTATTAATGCTTGTTTCTTTTACACTAAAAATCAAGCAAACAAGGTTATTTATGCTAATTAGATAGAAAAACCATACTTTCTCTAGAATAAGAAAAATGAAGTCTTGTTAGGCGAAGCATTTCATGGATGCCTTGCATTCTTTTGAAAGACCAATACAAAATACATGTATAGTGGCTATAATTATTTGTGATGGGTGTGACCAATGACATAGTATAGGTTAACTACACCCGATCCATACGAATTTGAGGCATATTTAATCCACTATATATCAGTCTCAATAAGATCATATAATATAAAATAAACTAAGAATCCATTAAAACTAACATATTAAATCATGAAAGCTTCAAGAACACCTATTCTAGTCCATTGGAACTTATCTTTTTGGGGGAGTGGTGTCACATTGATGTGGAATGACAACCCTTCCCAATCCCTTGAATAATGAGCTTGTTTCAATTGATTTTATTGAAGAGAATAGACAAAATTGATGAAAGATGTGTAATAAAATATGATTTACATGCTAAATTAACATGATGAATGCTAGGATGATCGATATGGGTGTATGCAAATATACTCTAAATGTATGCAAGCTTCAAAAGATTAAAACCCTAATTACAAAACATGCTAAATGTATGCACCTATGTTATCATGGAAGTCATTAATGAATGCTTTAAGCTAATGATGCAAGTAAATTAAGCTTAAAGGATGCTAAATAAGTGCTAAATATGAGTGCAAGTGAAAGTGATTTTAACAACATAAGTTTTCTCTTAAAAGATGGATCCATTTGTCTCCAAATAGTGACCTATTTTATAGGAGGGCAAATGAGAAATGAAGGGTTAAGATTAAAAAAGTTAATCAATGGTCAAAATTGGAGGAAAGATGAAACATGGATCAAGGATTCTCATTCAATGGATGAGAATCAATGATCACATGGATCAAGAAAATAATCAAGGGTTCATATTCTTCCAAACAAACACACTTTCAAAAATTGCACAAGAAGTCTTGTTGAAAGTTTGTTGTAAGGAGGAATGTTCCTTTTTCAAATAAGTGAAGAAAGAGAATATTTTCAAAAAATATTCTCATGGGTGAGGAAAATTAGATATTTAGTTAATTAAAACCAAATTAAATTGTGCAAAGGGGAAGTAATATTCCATGGGAATATTCCTTTTGGAGGAATGTGCAAAGGAGGAATATTCCCTTGCAAATGGGAGAATTAGATTTAATTAGTAATTTGATAATTAAAACAAAGTTTCAATTATGCAAATTAGGGGAATTATATGATATTCATTAAATAATTGATTTAATGTAGATTAAATGAAAAAGCAATGGATGAGATTGATTTGATCTATCAATGGTCACAAATGAAAGGACGATGAAACATGGATCAAGGATTCTCATCAATGGATGAGAATCAAAGATCACGTGGATCAAGAAAAGATCAAGGGCTCACAATCATGCAAACAAACACACTTTGCAACAACTTTAAAAAGTTGTTTCAAAGTTTGTTTGGACTAAACCTTTTTGGAGAAATAGGAGAATATTCCCTCTACAAGTGGATGAGAGGGAAATTAGCAATTTAGTTAATTAAAACTAAATTTGAATGTGCAAGATGAGGAATGTGAGGATATTCATTAAATTATTGATTTATTTAATGAAAAGGGGATGAAAATATGATATTTAATTAAATAGTTTAGGTTATTTAATTAAATAAGAGGACAGGGTTAAAATTAAATAATTTGCATTATTTAATTAAACTAGATGAAATGTCAGTGTGAGAGGGGGTGAATTAACCTAGTTAGGTCAATTAGATTAATAGGTGAAAATAAGGCATTTAATTAAATAATTAGGCTTATTTAATTAAACAGGTGAAAAGAATATGGTTTTTAGGATGAAGCGATGTTAATATATCATATTCAAGTGTGTATATCATTCAAGAGATTTTTAAGTGTACATTTTGCCCCTTTTGGAAGTAAGGTACCTATTATGTTGGTTCAAAGAATGACGTTTTTTCGGATTAAACTGCTGCTTAGATCAAAAAATATTTTTTTTTGCCTTTTGGATGCCTCACTATTGCCCTAGCAGAGGGAATAAGTTGGTTCCCTACCCCCTCGAGCAATCGGGCAGAAATTTTGAATTTTGGGTTGATTTCTTGACAAAGGTAAAATGCAGGTTCTAAACTAGTTCAACTCAGAGAGGACTATAAAGTGCAGATGTTTGATGTAGACAGATTTGATGATGTATAGACAATCATCGACCATGGGTAGCCTCATGTACATTTTGATATATCACACAAATTTGATACTTGGATAGAAATATTATTGAAGATAAAAGAATAAGAAGAATGGATTTGGCCATTGATTTTGAGATTGATTCATAACTCCAACAAGTCCATGATGAATTGAGACTTTATTAGATATTTGAGATGAGATGGATGATTTTCTCATATTCAGGATTGTGATTTTTCGACATTCCTTATTTTTGATATATCACATAGACACGATGCATCATGGTATTGACAACTAGGACAATGTTGTATCTAGTGTAATGGACTTTGACTCTGCAAATATATAGGATAGTTCTTGTTCACACCTTGACATACAAAAACCTCATTGGAATGTAGCTTATAAGTTTAGAATATATCAAACCAAAGAATACCCAATAGTCAATAATCTACTCCAAATAACCTCACTACACACAACTAAAGCAAGTATGCACCAAGATTATTTTACAAGAATATCCACAAGCATAACAAACAGAAGATAATGATCAATGCCCCATTGCTTTCTCTCTAAATCATTAAGACATCATCGAGAGGTCTTCTAAATGGGTCAATAAGATAAATCATAAGAAAAGATTAAAGAAAAATAATTAGTGTTTTCTATATCTCTTGCCAGTTTAAGATAACTAAGGTGATTTTTGATGTTGATGCCCATTGTTAGAAGGATACATCCTAGGACATGTTATTAGATGGTTTGATTTAAGATTAGGTGTGTAATAGGTCGTTGATACAAACTCCACTGACTCGTTTACCTATGACCTAGACTTTAGATTTTGACACTTAGGTTCTCACTTTACGATTTGTGATACTTGCCTTCTATTTGTGTTACCAAAGATCGAAGATGACGATTGATTTATTATAGGTGAAGGTTTATTGCAGGTGAAAGTGAAATGGGATGGATGGTTTTGGATTTTCTAGAATATTTCAATGTTTTTGGTATTTTGAAAAAGTTTTTGAGGCTATTTTTTATCTTTTTGAAAGTTTATGTGGATGTTTTGGTTTTCGATTATTTTGAGGCTGCTTGGGGTTTTCCAAGGTTTTCTAATATTTTTGTATTTTTTAATTTTCAAATGTTTTGTTATTTTCTAAAATTTTGAATGTTTTGGGGTTTTCCTAAGCTTTCAAATGTTTTTGTGTTTTTCTAAGTTTTACAAATGTTTTTGTGTTTTTCTAAGTTTTCCAATATTTTAAGGCCTTTTCGTTATTTGAATGTTTTTGTGTTTTATGAGTTTTTTTGAATGTTTTTGTGTTTTCTAAGATATTTGAATGTTTAGGGGTTTTCTGAGATTTCCAACCAAGAACCTAACCTAAAAGACTATCCTAGGGGCCTCGGGGGCTGATCAAAGATGAGCCTTGCCTACGTTATACATGTAGAGACCACATAGTTCGACTGACTTGACTTGTTGATGATGAGATATGAACACTTGATGGATTGTCAGTTTATTATGACAGACTCCTAAAGGACTAACCTAGGGTGTCTCAAGGGCACATCAATGATGACCTTGCTTATGTTCAAGCTCAGAGTCGTAGTTCGACTAACTTGACTTATTGATGATGAGATATGAACACTTGATGGTTTGCCAGTTTATTATGACGGACTGCTAAAGGACTGACCTAAGGTGTCTTAGGGGTACATCAGTGATGGCCTTACCTACGTTCAAGCTCAAAGACTTGTAGTTCGACATGGTTTTGTTTTTGGATTTTTGATGTTTTGACCTTTTTAGGGATTTTTGATGTGTTTTGGATGTTTTGGGATTTTGACTTTATAGTTTTCAAATGTTTTTGGATTTTAGTTGTATAGGATTTTGATGTTTTTGGATTTTTGGCTATATAAGGTTTTGCAAATGTTTTTGGATTTTTTGATGAATGTTTTATGAATGTTTCTAGGATTTTTGATGAGATTAGAGGTAAAGGATACCTAGATCATGAAGTCAATGGTTCGTTGTGAGATATAAGACATGGATCAAGAGTTATTTAGAAACAAGAGTGCAAGAACCCACCCCCAGTGTCTAGCAATGATTCATAATGCAATGGATAAGAGTTTGACAGAGTTTTATCATGCTAGATTTGGGCTATGGGACTTCATGAGATAAAATGGTAAAGAGCTTGTTAAAAGTTTTCCATGAGTAGAGTTGAAGTATACAACGAATCTTTGTCAAGATCAAGATAAATGGGAATATTTAGATAAAGCTGAATTGGATGGATGGAGGGAACATTAGATTTATCGTGACAAGGATGAGATGCTTTTGTCTGAGAAGGATCATATAACGCTTGATTCTACTCATGACACCTGTTTATCAGGTTTTCATCATAATACTTGCCCAAAGCGCCACCATAGTGGTTTTCACTAGAGGACAATTTTTATTTTTACTATTTTCTTGATTTTTTGATTTTTTTGATTTTTTTTAATCTTTATTTATTTATTTTTTGAAATTTTTACCCTCATGTTGAACCACCTGGTGGTACTGATGTAGAGGTTTTTTCCATAATGTGCCAATGGTATCTTTCTTGAAGAAGATACTTTGCTAAGATACGAGCACTTGAATGCAACTTTGAAGAACTCTGATTTTTCTTTTGGATACCAGAATTAACCTTTTCTATGTGTGCACATTGAGATAAAGTGCCTTTAGAATCCTTATAATGAAGAGTAGCTACCAACACACGGTCAATGAGAGAATTGGATATCATGAATGGAGTGGACGGTGACATGTATGAAGTAATATGACATGTATTGGTTGATGGTTTGGAACCTTTGACTCTCCAAACTTGGGAAGATGAGAGATAATGGGTGGGAATGGAGGTTTTTTATGGAATTAGGACCAACCATTGGATATACTTTGTTCCTTGCTTGAGAAGCTTGCTTTTGTATTTGAGTACTCTTTTGATGGATACATTTCCCTTTTTTATTTTTCCCCATAGTTTCTTTGACTAATAGAGTTTTTGAGGGATGATTTTCTTTATTTTTCTTTGGAATCCATTTGTACTTGATGTGTCCTTTTTTCTTTACTGCTTCATTTTATTTTATGATCTTCACCTTGCTTTGATAGGAATTATTGTTTTTACATTGGTCCCAATTTATGTATGAGATGATGGGTGAATGCCAACTCATGATATGACTAGTTGTAGCGTTGACTGTATTTTCATCAGAAGGATCCTTCGTGCCCCATATGTTGATGTTTGTTGTAGACAAGATTTCCCCCAACATTGTGAAGGTATTATCAATACCTAATCCTTTTCCTTGATAATTTATCCTTTGATCGATAGCCACTAAATATGACTTGTTGTGAACACATGATATTGCTATGGGTTCCTATTGTTTAAGAATATGAATTGTTTGCTCTGATTCTATGAAATTGTAAGTTGTTGATACTACTTCAAAAGATGTTGATGCTGACTCAAAAGATGTTGATGATGCACAATCACTATAAGAATCAAGAATCACGACCGTTGCTTGCTCTTGTGTAGGAATACCAATAATGGGAGACTTTGGTTTTGGATAAGAACGTCTATATATCCATCAGAAAGAAACATATTAGGGGTGATATCGAGGAAATATTTAGAGTTTAAAATGGTTCGAAAGATGTCTCTTAGCTCTTGATGAAATTCTAGGGATATAGATTCTTGATCTTGACTCAATTCGGAGTATCTTTCGTTATCCTCAAGAGGCTCCTCTTGACCTGATCTTTGGGTGGATGATAGACCATCAGTAAAATAATCTTTGCAACAGTCAGTAGGTATGGGTGCAATAAGGGATATTTCTTGCTCTTTTGGAACTTCTTCAACATGCCCAATCATGGAGTCATATGTGGGAGAGATATCACAATTTGATATCCACTTGATGTCACTACAGTATAAAATATTGCTAAACACTGTTGATGGGTTTGGACTTTGTTTTATAACAGTATCTTGATAGGTGTTTGATTCCTCATGTTGTGATAAATAAATATGCCCCACTGTGATATCACAGGTATGGTTTATGTTTTTTGAGGTTGAGGCCTTTCCTGAATCTTTTTATTTTGTATGATCAGGCATAGGGTTTGTGTAATTTTTTTAGATTTTCATTCCCAATTTTTTAATCGACATCAATTTCTCCTCGTTCAATAAGATCTTCTCTTAGTTGTTTGAGTCTAAAACAATTTTGTGTGTTATGACCTTTATATCAATGAAATTCACAAAAAATGATTGTCTCTATAGCTACGAGGTTTGACTTGTGGCTCTTGATAGTTTGAGAAATCTGGGAGTGTGATAACGTTAGACTATATCAACTACTTCAACACATCCTCCATAAGTTCCCCTAAGTGAGTGAATTGTCATTTAGGAGAATTATTCGTTTGTTGTTGTCCATATTGAGTGTTTGTAGCGTTGATTGTTGTTTGATTGTTCGACGGTGACGTGTATGGTTGTTGTGTATTCATGGTTTGGGTGTTTTCTTGCCTAGGAGTAGATAATACCACCTTTTCATCAACAACACCATCACTAGTAACATTCTTGTTCTTGGCCCAAAAGCAGGGTTTGTCGTTAGAACTAGTGGATGGGTTGTTGTCTCTATATACTTGTGTGTTTCCCTATGAATTTACAGCTCGCTCGATGTTGAGGCCCTAGGGACAAGCTTATCATAAGTGGTGACACATTGTATCTTTAAGTGGAAGGATATATCTGGATCAAAATTTGCTATGATAATCCCCACTTTGTTGTTCGTCAAGAATGGTCCACTTGTTCTTACTAGCTTTTTGCCTCCACCTTTATAGTAAATTAGCGAAGGATTCTCCTTTGTTCTGCTTGAGCATGTATAACTCTTCTAAGCTCACATCCATTTCAAGATTAAAGGAGAAGTGATCTATGAATCTATCAATGATTTCTTGGAAGGTTTTGATGCCTAGAGGTAATTATGAAAACCAATCCATGGTAGGACTTGTTAAACTTTGTGGGAAGAGGAGCATCAAATAGGAGTCATTGTAGGTGACCTCCTTACATATGAAGTTAAATTCTTTGACATGGTCCATAAGATTTCCTCTCCCTTTGTATTTATTAAATTTTGGGACCTCAAAACTAGGAGGGAAAGGTACCATTGCGATGTTCTAATTGAATGGATATGGACATAGGTTTTGTTCTGTATGGGGCTTCTTCATCTTGCTCATTTGGAGATCATGCATTTCTTGTGATAAAACTTTAAGTTGTGATGCTAGATCATCTTGCAGGTTTGGTGGAGGAACATATGTTGCGTATTGTGGGATGGCAGATGGGTTGTACGTAGGATTATGATATGATGAGGTGTTGTCTGGTGTGCATGGGGGTGTAGGATATTGCGAAGGTGATTGTGGTGTTGATGTATATGTTCCTAATGTGTTGGTATTGATGATGTTCTGTTGTGGATTATAGTAGGAACCTTGTTGTTGTTGTTGGGCATACTATTGAGCTAGTAAGGCTTGTTGTTGTTGGGATTGATATTGTTGTTGGGATACTAAGGCTGCTTGTTGTTGTTGAGCCACTAGGGCTTACTGTTGTTGCTATGCTGGTAAGGCTACTTGTTGTTGTTGTGCTACTAAGTTTGTTTGATGTTGTGCTGCTAAGTTTGTTTGATGTTGTGCTGCTAAGGATGCTTGATATTATTGCTGCTATTGTTGTGCTACTAAGGTTGCTATCTATTCTTGTTGTTGTTGTGTCATTAGGGCTGCTTGTTGTGTTGTTAAGGTTGCTTGTTGTTGTTGCTAATGTTGGACGACTCTTTGATAAGCTTGTTGTGCTTGTTGTAAAGGTAAGGAATGTGCTTGCAATGTAGGATCAGTTGGTTGTTGAGAGATCTATAATGGATTGTCGGTGTTGATGTTTTGAGTGGGTTGCAGGTTTTTTATGAGAGGTTGGGGGTTCCCTTGGTTCAACATTCCTTGTAGGATAGTGGATTGAGATGGAGGAATGTTACTTGGAGGTCCCATTTGATTTTGCATGACATGGGGGACCAAGGGGAAAGATGATGTTGGTGCCATTTGGTATTGCAATGGTAATGGCACATTCAAACCTTGGAATTGATCGAAAGGGTTCATGTTACCAATTTTCACGACAACTTAATTAGCAAAGAAAATTAGTTTGTTTTATTTTAAAGTGGAACTTCAATTAATTTTTGCATGTGCTTGAATTGTTGTTTGCACTAGCTTTATCAAGTTCTAGTTATGCAATTGTTTCAGTGAACAGGGTTTCAGAGTTATTACTCAATGCTTTGTAGCACAAATGAAGTACACGACTGAATATATAAATGATTAAGCATAACAATTGCTTTCATTTATTTCATAAATGCTTATTCACATTATAGTATTTCATTTGTTTGCAAATACAAATGATTGTAAAAATTTGCATTTTGATGCATTTCTTTTCCTAATGGAAATGAAAGAAGAAATTAAAGGATCCACACAAGCCATGGAGATAGCTAAAACCATTCATTGCAAGAAATGAATTCTACAAATGAAGGTTAAAGGAAGGAAGCAAATAACATAAGACATATCCATCATTACTTGTGTCTCGATCTTTAGTTGATGTTCTTGAAGCTTACTCCATCCTGCTTTTGATTGCAAGCATACCTGCAGAAGATTGGGAAAGTCCTGTTAGAGCTTCGAATATGAGTTACACTATATGCTCTACCAACAGAGATATAATTCATTCCTTGAAATGCATGGAATCAACTAAAATGAGGAGTGTAGTAATAAGAGCCTAAAAAAAAATGTCACATCATGCAACCTTTTAAAATTCATTATTTTATGCTAACATTGTTTGTTTCCTGTGAAGGTATAGGAAAAGTCATGTAGCTGATCATTTCATGAAGACATAACAACATGTGCTGTAAAACGAGCTCCCACAAAGGTTGAGACTCGACATGCTATCCCTCAAGCATTTTAAAAGGGATTGAGAAGGAAACATATCCAAAGTGCTCAAGGAAGGACATCCATCAAGTGAGTGCATCATGAAGTGCCAAAATGATTCAAATAGTTGACCACTTCAGACAGTCAATTCTCGAAGTGCAATGAATGAAAAATTAGGAGTGAATAATTGTTCGAATACAAATTCATAATGTGATAGTGAACATGCATACATAATTCCTTGTTTGAAAACAACAAGTACAACTGAAGAAAATGGAAAATTTCCAGGACACCATGATCAATTGTTTCTATTTCAAAATTTGCTATGCAATGATAATTTCACATCATCATACTGTTGTTTGAAGAACAAAAGGTGCATCTGGTAAATGCAATCAAGTGAATGTGAGCAACATCATAGTGGCATTAAAGTAACTTACAAGAAACCACTAGAACCATAATGTCTAAATGTAAATGTTGCATTGAATGAAGTGAATGCATCAATGTATTTGAAAGAAAACAAGTGCATGGAGCAACCATATTTAAGAGGACATAAAATGCATGAAGAGTGCCAAAAATAAGAACACTGGAATTGTCAAGTCAAGCCATTGAATGCAGAATAATAGAAAAAGCTAATTATGGGTACGCCATTGTATCACCACATAAGACAAGTAATAAATGGTGGAAAGAGTTTAGTTTGTTCCATTAAGAGCCTTCCCTGAGTAAGGTAAAATTTGTATTGTGAGAACAAATAAATGAAGTTATAGCAGTGTAAAGAACAATTATCAATAGCATTTTCCTCTTAGAAAACATAGAACCCACTTGGGGCTTCACCTCAAAATAACAAGTGCATAGAATAATGTCATGGATCAAACCCATAAATTGGAATTGCAGAGTTTCAAAGTTCATGTGTTATGGATCAAATCCAAGAATATCTGATCAAAAACATGTTTACAATTATGGCCATAGCCTATGTGAAGGAGTTTTCTTCTGTTTTGAGGAATAACCATGCTGGGGTTTCATGTTCATACATAAAATTCCATCAAAATAAATAGTTTTGAGCTTTTAAAGCTCTGTCAATTGACAAAAATATCAAGTGTTGGCCGTGGCCATGAAGTTCAAAAAACTCATGAAGTAAAGTATTTTGAGTTTAAATGCTTTTTTATGAAAAAGAAAATGAATACTATTTTACATCATGGGTTGAGCCCAGAAATGGGAGAAATGCAAAACCCCTCAAGGAAATGTAATAGAAGTTACATGGAAGCTCGAAACCCATATGGTTTCTTCTTAATGAAAATAAGAGCATATATTTTTGAGTTCATCCAAAAGAATACAGATACAGTGGGTTTACAAAATACCCATATAAAAGAGAAGAAAGCCTGCGACCTGGTGTGTCCTGTTGGCTCTCAAAGGGTTACAAATTTTTGTATAAAACTAAAAACCATTTGGGGTTTTGAATGTAAGAAAATATAAGGAGAAGTAATTGAGGTTCAAGCCTATTTTCAACACAAAGGTGGCATTTCAAAGCAAGTAAGTCGCGACCTGTACTATGGCTGCATTCTTTTTTCAATGTCCATTTTTTTTGCTTACGAAGGAAAAGCTTGTAAAAGCTTTTATTTAAGAGGAAAATGCAAGGAAAATGAAAGAGGTTGAAGCTTACCGTCATCTATAGAAGAGCCTCATAATCTTGCGGCTGAGCCATTACAGAGCCTTTACAAATTCCCATGGTTGAGCCCTTATGGCAGCCGAAGTGGAGATATAAAGCAGGAAAAATACATAACACAAGAGATTTATCAGAAACTACACTTAAGCCTGCGACCTTGAGGCCAAAAGATTGCTTCCGAATGAGAGAAGGAGCCATGAAATGGCTTGAAGATAACTTACCTATGAGTTCTGATGGAGATTTGAATAATAGAGGAATCGATGGCCAGAGCCCTTCACATTTTTCTTGCATAACCCTAACTTCATGATGGCGGCATCATTTTCCAACAGAGAAGCATTTTCTCCAAAAACATCAAGTGAAAATGGGGCCGATAGTTTAGGGTTGTCATATTTTGTCATTAGGGTTTTCCCCTCTTTACCCTAACTCGACTTAGGGTATTTTGCAATGTTTTTAAAATATTAAACTCCTATGTCAAATATATGGTGGTTGAAATACATGCTTTAGGTCGAGCTCTTTCAAAGCTTCAATTGATAATATTTGCCTAAGTTTTTAGGTTAGGTATTTGGATAGTATTTCAAGGTCTAAAACCTTAGGGTTTTAATTATTATTTTTAATGCTTTGCCATGGTGAAAATAAAAGCATTCGTAGGGTATGCTTAGGGTTATTTTTATAGAAATAAATTTAACTTAAAGATAAATATTGTCTAATGCTTGTATGAATTTTTTTTTTGGAGAAAAATCAAAATATAATAGAGATATCAAAGATTGTCAATTTTGCAAAGATTTTTTCCAAAAAATCTTGAGTTGCAAAATCAGGATAGGGATAAGCCTTGTTTTGTAAAAAGAGTTGCAAATCTTGTAAAAGCAAGATAAAGCAATGTTTTTATAAATTGCTTTTATTTTGTTATTTTTAGCAGCACTTTGAAAGCTGAGTTGTTGTCTTTTTCCTTGGGCGAATTTGAGAATCATGGGATGAAGATGAGGTGTTTTTTTTGCTTTTAAAGCAAGTCAAGCCTATTTTTGGGAGCCTTTTGGATGGACATGAAAAAAGTGTGACTTTTCCACTTTTACTATACATTATGGAGCAGTTTTGGATGCTTTTTTTTGGGCTTTTCTCTTGAGCTCGGATTAGGGTTTGGAAGGAGATATTTTGAAGAAACCTTGGACTTTTTCTTAGTTCAGATCATTGTTTTTTCCTCTCTTGTTCATGCAGAGAGTCTTGTAAGCAGTTTTGTACTCAATTTTTTTGAGAGTTTCACTCCTTCATTCAATAAAACAACAGAGTTTCCTTTCTCACTTCTTGTTTATGCTTTGCAAGCAGTAATTTGATGTGTTTTGTGATTCAAATCTATTGAATCCTTTTCTTGTCTTACTGTTGTTAAGTGATTTGTAGGAGTTGCATGCTAATTTAGGTTGTGCCTCGTGTTTATTCTAAACCTTTGCACAATTCACTTTTGGGTTATATGTGTTGTGAGATTGTGAGAATCAAGTTTTAAAGAGGTGGTGAGAGTGAGTTATTATAAGAAATCTTCTTAATGTTGGTCAATAATTTTAGGTGATAGAATTTCAGCCATAAGTTTTAAATCCAATTTATCCTTCTAACTCTTTACCTCAAAAAATCACTTAGAATAGGAATTATCATTCGGAGAACCAACTCACTCTGGAGATTCCTTCTTCACTCAGATCACCCACTTCTGAAGAAGGTTTTCATGTGTTAACAGATAGTTAAGTTTTCTGTAAGCTTAGCATAGGGTGCATATCTGATTGATAATAGTTTTTGGCATGCCCGGTGGGACCCTGAAAATTGATTTCAAGAAGATTTTTAATTTCTAAACTTGTTGTTTGGTGTATGCAACAATTTTATTTCAGCCTTTCAGAGGTTTCTTATATACCTGGCGACTTTGTCTCTGTTTTTGCATGTAGACTTAGTGCAACTTGCGCATGAAAAAAATACAGACTAGATCAAGTTCTTCGCCATTCGAGTACCAACAGTTATCCCCACCATGAAGGAGGAAAAAGAACAAAGAGATTGTTTGAAAAACCTGTGAGGTGAAATTCAACACCTCTAGTTTTCAACTCTATAGTTCTATCACTAGGAAATCCTGTTCCTATAGCGCAATTGTCGCCAATGGCAAGACAACACCCATTTGCACCAACAAGCATAAAGGTTTTTGGATTCTAAACATTTAGTTCCTAGTAAAGACTTTCGTTCAAGGTGGACATACACATGGAAAGATTAGCTCAAGATTATTTTAATCAAGAGGCCTCCTAGTTCCTTCCTAAGAAAGGATTTTGACGTGTCATGCAAACACTAAGGGTGGAAGTTTTTGGTATGACACATACACACCTGTTGCTTATGACTTTCGTCACAAACACATTTTTTATATAGCAGTTCGAAAGAGCTTGGCTTTAGCTCATTACCACATGGGTCATTCCCACTTTTCAAAGTGGGGTGACAGCCCCTCTAAAGATATACAAAAACAAGGATGTATGTTATTCGATCTACTAAGTCAGATGACACAAGGAGAGAGAATTCACAACACCTTTTCCTCACATTAGCATGGGGTTCATTTTAATACAAATCAAAATATGTGGATGATCATACAAAATGTCAAAGGAATGCTTTTGATTCCTAAGATCCCCAAGTGGCGCAAGAGAAAAGCATTCACATTCAATGATGAAAATGTAAAGCACAAGACACAACAAACATTTGTTAATTTTAACCCTCAAAGCAAAGGTAAGTTTATTTTAAGCACCAAATGAAGTGTGAGTTTGTCTTGTTCAATTTTAATCCAACATAGTGATGTGAGGGTTCAATTTTAACCAATTTGAATGTTCATTTTTAAAACCCAATTGAAAGCTAGTGTGGTCCTAAAGCGTGAAATAAAAGCATGATAAATGGGTTATAATTTTGCCAAAAGTGTCACAACACTTGTTACAATTATAATTCAAATGGTAATATGCTTCTTCACTTCAAAATTTATTGCTCCAACTTGCAAAACCAGTTAGTCTAAAGAGCAAAAACGAGAAGTCAATGACATGTTAGCGATCAAATAAAATCAAAAATTTAAAGCACATGTCAAAATTTAAAGCAAATGTGAAGGTTTGGTTCAATTTTATCCAACTTTGACAATTAATTCATTTTATCCTTTCACTAAGTGTTGAGAAACATTTTTAGAAAATTGGATTATAATAGCAACTTTAGATAACAACTTTCTCAAATCTTGATCAATTTTGAAATCGTAAAATGTTTTGGAAAGCTAAACATGAGATATTTAAAATTGAACAACCTTTCTACAAGATTAATCATATAAAATTTATTAAAAATGAAGGAAAACCATGCATTTAAGAGATTAAACCTAGAATTTTAAAAAAACACAACAAAATTAATGATGGATGATTATAACAACTTTTTCAAATCTTGATCAATTTTGAAATCATAAAATGTTTTGGAAAGCTAAACATGAGATCTTCAAAACCCAACAACCTTTTTGCAAGATTAGTCATATATAATTCATTAAAAATTAAGGAAAATCATGCATTTAAGAGATTAAACCCATAATTAAAAAAAAAAACACAACAGAATTAAAAATTCGATATCTTTTTTCAATTCTTGATGAAATTGAGTACCGTAAAAAGCTACAGAAAGGTAAGACCAAGATCTAAAAAACCTAGATAGTTATTTTTCAAGATTTAATTTGCCCAATTTTCTACGATAAAAAAAGACGAGTTTGAAGCAAAATTTTTGGTGTGACATGTAAAATTCCTCCAAAAAACATTCAAAATATTAAAGTTTCCCCTCCCTCTAGTACCAAAATGTGACCAATGACATAGTATAGCTTAACTACACCTGATCCATACGAATTCAAGGCATATTTAACCCACTAAGCATCAATCCCAATAAGATCATTAACTGTAAACAAAGACTAAGAAGCTATTAAAACTAACATTCTAAATCATGAAAGCTTGACAAACCTCTAATATAAGACATTGAAACTTATCCTATTGGGGGAGTGGTGTCGCATTGATGTGGAATGATGACCCTTTCCCAATCCCTTGGATAACGAGCTTGTTTCGATCGATTCTATTAAAGTGAATCGACGAAACCAATGAAATATGTGTGATGAAACATGATTTAAAGCTAAATGAACATGATGCAAGCTATTTTAACATGATGTATGCTAAGATGATTGATATGGGTATATGCAAATCTACTCTAAATGAAGTTTAAGCTAAAAAATATTCAAACCCTAATTACATAATACTAAATGGATGCATTTATGTTATCATGGAAGCCATTAATGGAAGCTAAGCTAATATGGTGCAATTAAAATAAACTCAAATTATGCTAAATGTGAGTGCAAGTGAGAGTGATTTTAACAACATAAGTTTGATGTTAAAAGATGGATCCATTTGTCTCCAAATAGTGACCTATTTATAGGAAATCAAATGAAAAATGAAGGGATAAGATTGAAAAAGCTAATCAATGGTAAAAAAATAATGAAGATAGAGGCATGGATTATGGATTCCCATCAAGGGTTGAGGATGCAAGATGATATTTAATCAAGGGATCACATTCATTCAAACAAACACACTTTCCAAACTTGCAAAAGAAGTCTTGTAAATTAACTTGCACATGAAGTCTTGTAAGTTAACTTACACATGAAGTCTTGTGAATTTGTTATAAGGAAGAATATTCGTTTTTTCCATATGAGTGAAGAAAGAGAATATTCTTTGGAATATTCTCATGGGTGAGGGAAATAGATATTTAACAGATTAAAACAAATTTTTAATGCGCAAAAGGGTAAAATATATGGGAATATTTCTTTTGGAAGAATGTGCAAAGGAGGAATATTCCCTTGCAAGTGGGGGGAATTAGATTTATTAGTAATTTGATAATTAAATAAAGTTTCAATTAAGTAAATTAGGGGAATTAGGATATTCATCAAATAATTAATTTATTTAATGGAAAGGGGAAGTGATATGATATTTAATTAAATAACTTAATGTTATTTAATTAAATAAGAGGACTAAGAGGACTTGAGGGATTAAATTAAATAATTTGATTTATTCAATTTAATATAAAAAATGTTAGCATGAAAGGGGATGAATTAACCTAACTAGGTCAATTAGATTAATAGATGAAAATGAGACAATTAATTAAATAGCTAGGCTAATTTAATCAATTAAGTGAAAAGAGGATGGGTTTTAGGACAAAATGATGTTAGTTAGCCAATGTGATCCATCGATACATTTTAAGTGTCTACAAGTGCAAATTAAATGAATGCTATGGGAGATCAAGATGCATGCTTGCAAAGTATTTCTATCTTCTCTCATGTTGAGTATGAAGAGTATCATAGGGAGAAAATTTTTAGGACACAAATGGATATATTAGTTAGGTGATTGGTGGTAATGGACCAATAAGGTTTGTATTATCCAAATATTATGCATAACTCAAAGATTTCAAGTAATGTGAGAGGGTCCCCAAGATACCTTAGGGTTTAATGAATATACTAAAAGCACCACAATACTCATGGATGTAGATGGATGGAAATATGTTGCCTTAGGGACTAGAAAATATATGAAAACACAACAATACTCATAGATGGAGATGGGGTGAAAAAGAGAACTTGAAGGATAATTAATTCCATTTATTACACATGGTGTTTGAAAGTAGATTTTCAGAATAGTATTTGTCCAAGACACCATGAGGATTGGTTTCACTAGAGGATAATTTTTCTATAAATATTTTTTTAATCTTTTGATATATATGTAAATAGTGTATTTTTTATTGGGATACTTTATAGATTAGACATGGAAGCACCTGAGGTGTGTTAAGTTCATGGGTCCTTCAAGTTCCTAACCATCTAGAGTGAGGAACATTTTGATGGTCATTTTGGCATAATTAACACAAGTAGAATAATAGGAACTCTATCTATATTCATTCCTTTATGTCAGGTCTTAATAGTTCTGGAAAATATAAAAGGCCTATCTGATTTATTTAACAAGGAGGCATACTGGATAATTCTAAAACTAAATTCCTTGTTACAGTCAACATTTTAATATACTTAAATAGTAAATAAATCTTTAAGCTCTTCACTAATTTTTATTCACCAAATTAATCTTCTCTACATATATTATAATATTATTCTACTTCTAAACTACCTTCAATCTAAGTTTAAATCTAAGATATTATGAAAAAATGTCAAGAGAAGATAGGGTTTCAAAATATGAAAAAATAATTATAACTCAAATCATGACAATGATATGTTGTGCTATATCCACAATTCTAACCAGTTTGATGAAATCTAGATAACATATACTATAGTGATCAACATTCATATAATCACCAGCAATATTAGTTCAAGATTCAAAGGAGCTAAAAGTATAAAGATATTCAGGTTAAATTCATAAAATTATCATATTCTATGCACAAATTATTCACATAACCCTACAATAAGCACAATACTAGATCTCACCAAGTTGTTTAACTTAAAGATAATACATGATAATTTTGGAGTTGATAGTGAAACCCACAACTCCCAAAAATTACTTGCAACTAAAATGCCTATCACATTTGAAGAGAAAAATCCCTTGATATGGTCATACAAGCTTGAGAAGAGATGTTCCAGAAAAAGCAATTGCTTGTGACAATGAATTAATCTAAATAATAGATTACAATGAATGATAATCTTTAAAAAATGAAAAAAGAAAGCCCTAGATGAGGATTTGATTATATTGTGACAATTGTCTTAATTTCACGCAATGAGACAACTTGACCTATATGTAGCCCAATCAAATTAATAAAAAACACTCCTAATTTTAGCTTAAGTGGATAAAGTAATAAGGGACTTAATAATTAATTAATGATTAGTTAATTATCAAGTGATGTCCTAATTACTCCAACACCTCCCCTTAAGATCAACTTAAGGAGAAGCTAAAAAATCATAATGAAGAATGCAAATATGGATGCATGGATGGGTCCCAGCTAGAAGGCCTAATGAGGTACCTATGTACAAACAAATAAATCTCTCATAATCAGAGAAAAGGAGAAAACCACATGGGAAAAAATCCTCTCAAGAAGAGAGAAAATGAAATGACTTCACTAGTAAAAGAAGGATTAAAGGAAGATTTAATGTGACTCCTCAATGATTGCTTTTCACATAAGTGCAATAGATGTCCCCCTAGTAGGAGAGAGAAAATGAGGATATGAATCCCCCCACAAAGAAAGAGATCCTGAACCAATGATGAACGCTTGAAGATAGAATATGATCTATTGTATGCAAACAACATTTCTCCCCTTAGGAAGAAACAAATCCACCAATGATTACAAAAGCCAATCCAAAAAGATGGGTGAATAAAGAATCCAAATACAAATGATGTGTGCCTCTAAAAAGTGCTCAAGTGTCCATATGTCAGAAAGAGATAATGTGAGTGTAGAACCCTGTGAAGATTGATGTATACCAAGTTGCAAAGGTGATGAAGATGGTGGTCCAATAATGATGATGTGGCTATCAAAAAAGAGAAGATGAATATCCTCAAAGTAATCCTCCAAATCTACAATATGAGACTCTACAAACAAGGATGATATGTTTGCAAGATACGAATCCTAAGTAGCTATGTTTGGAAGAAGATGAATGTATTGATGCACTGAGCCAATAGGGGCCAAGGATGTGGCGATTCCAAGCTGATTAGGAACAACAAAAGATGATGTTGAAGTATAAATATAAAGAGTAGGAACATGAAGACAAGTCTTTGAATCATCAAAACATGCAAGACTTGTGATATACTCAAGCTCCTCTAAAGTATTGTCATCAAAGGGTATGAAATATACATCTGCAAGAGGAATGTGACAATCTACAACATGATCCTTTGGGTATGGAAACAAAAACCCTCAAGCATTCAACTTGAAGTTCCAAAAACCATTATACCATTTTCATTGTACCATTGAATATTTTATGCACAAAGTGAAAATCAGGTCCTCTCCCCTATCTCCTCCACGATTTCCTTGAGATTCAAATATTTACCCTAAAAGTCATAGAAACAAGCCAACCATATAGCAACATTCTTCCATCAATGTGAGCCGACAAGTTTTTAATGGTGTGCATTTATGAACAACAATTATATTCAATTATTATTATTTCCTTATTCTTCTAGTTTTTTGTTCTTGATTAAAATTGTTAAATATTTATAGGTGGGTATATTTGATTTATGTGTTCCACCATCATGCAACACTTAATTCTACTCTTTCATCAAAAAATTCATTTTGAATTTATTTGTAAATATTCTTTCCATTGCTTCAAGATAATTCAATAAATAGTTTGGTAACTTGACATGTGATATTGATCAAGATGCATCATAGTAGCTAAAAAAATAGCTTTTTCTACACTATTTCCTATTATTGGAACCTTAGATTCAAAAATAAATAAATAACACTCTCTAGTATGGTTGTTGGTATGAACATATATGTTATTGTTTCTACATCCTCCTTGGTAGGGTTTCGTCTAGGTTCCAACCTGTGGCTTGAGCGTTCTAAGAAAAGTTGTTTATCCCCTAAGGCTACTATTTTTTCATGCCTTGGTATCTCCTTTGGATATGGATATGGGGATGGATTCTATAACCTTGGATCTCTTAGTGGTGGTTATGTGGGTGTTAAGATCTTGTTGGAAGTGTGGGTGGCATTGGCATCCCCCAATTGAGATCTTACTACTTTGGTTGGTGTGTCAAGGTCAAGTCATGACTCATATGTGGCCATTGTTGGTTTAAGGATTCCTACCCAACCACCTTTGTATGAAAAAATCAAGGCCCTCCTCTATTCACAATCTTCTCATGTCATGGTTTGTGGATAGGATGTGTTAAAAATAAAAAAAATATACCTTCACTAGCCTTGGTTTGCATATTTAACAATTTGTGGCCTTCTCTTCCCAACCTACACAAATGGGTTTTGGATTCTTGGAATCCTCTCTTTGGTGGTAAGATTGATTTGTATCCTTGTTCCAAAGGATTCTTCATCGCACATTTTGAATCTTCAAAGGATAGGACTTTCATGCTTAACAAAAGCCTTTGGATGTGGGGAGAGCACTCCCTCTCAATCAAGCCTTGGTTCATATTTTTCAACCCCCTCTTTGAACCTCTCAATATGATTCCAATTTGGGTTAGGATACCAAATATTCCTCTTTAGTTTGTGTTAGGCTACTAAATATTCCTCTCCAATTCTAAAAGGACTCCTACTATGAGGCTATTGGAAATGCAATTGGTTGATTCTACTACTTACTTCATTGGTCACTCTAAATTTTCCCATATTTTGGTGGACATAAATATCTCCAAGGCCCTTTATATAAACGTTATTTTTATGGTGGGAGATAGGCCTTTGACTCAACTACTTGACTATGAGGGTCCCCCCTTCAAATTTAAATGATGTTTTTCCACTAACCACCTACCTTAAGATTGTTCACTCTCTTGACATAAGTGCATGGTTGTATGGTGATTGAATTCCCACAATGACCATTTGGCTATCAATGCTTCTAATAATTAGCCTTATCCTCTTTATTCCCTATCCAAACATGCTCTCAAGGGTATTTCTTTCAAGGGAAGCATGATTCTAGTGAGTCCTACTATGGATCCACTTGGTGGGTCTCACCAAGTTCTTAATTCCATTGTTCAGTCTTCCATTTCCATTGCTCCTATTTTCCTTTAGCTTTAGTTTTAAACATATTTTTTCTTGAGGTGGGTGATCGGTGGTTACCATCTCCTACTAGGTATTCCAATGTTTGTGTTATGTCGATGGGGACCTCTAAGGGGACATCCCCCTCTTCTCCTAGGTTTGAGGTATTAAATGAGAATATTTCCTTCATTTATTCAAACTTCTCTTCCCAAATATATGTACCAATCACACACAAAAGTTAAGTGTGTGAGGTTGGATAGGAAATATTTTGGCATTACTTAAGCTAGATCTTTAGGTTCTACTTTGTGTTGGGAAACTTGGTTGCATTAGTGTTAATTTTGTCTGGATAGCTTGGCTATAGTTGTATTGTTTTTCTCTCATCTTGGAATTTCTTGTGTTAGTTTTGATTTATTCTATCTATTAGATTGGGTTTATGGTCCCATCAAAACTAGGTTGCCTTAAGCAAAACCTACCATGCAATATTCCTCTTTGATTGTGGTTTAGCTTCTTATTCTATGGCATGTTTTCTTGATTTATGATATTTATTTGTGTGGTTTTGGTAGTTTTTCAAACCATAAATACTTTCCCTAAGTCCTAATATCTTCCTTTTATAAGTTATTTTTGGTTCTATTCATGCCCAAGCTTCTATGGCATCATCCAAACTAGTTGAAGAACTATCATTATCTTTAAATATCTAGCTTTTGGAATTGGGTTATCCATCCCATTCTTTCCTAGGCATTCTACAAAATGTATATAATATTTTTTTCTTCTTTATTTTTTTTCATCATCAAAGAAAATTTACTCTACATATACTCCTTCCTTTCCTTCATTGAATGACATGTGTATTATTCTTCCACTCCTTTGTAGTAGTAGATCTTCCTTACCTACATCAAATATTCCATTGTTATTCACAAGCTATTCAATAGCTAGTTGTATTGGAAAAAGAGTAATATTTTAAAAGGTATATTATTTTAAATATGATTTGGGTTGTAAAATGCTAATTCATAAGAAATTAAATTATAGAATCAATAAATTGAATTTAGAACTATAAATAGTAGAAAGAAAGGAACTTGGAACTAGAAGACAAAGCTAATGACTTATGATGATATTGTAATGCGCTTACATCCATGTGATGTGTTGCAGTCCTTCTTACACATTATAATCCTAATCTCATATTGTCATCTAGAAAAGTTGGTGAAATTCAAATTTATCACTAGATTTCAAACCCACCTACACAACCAAAAACAAGGGCAATAAAAAATATATGAGACACCAAGGATGGTTTCACTCCTACCTACTCTTGGAACCCTAGCTTTGAATTCAAATGTCATATTCCCATCACTCCTTGTATCCTTTGGTGTTTTGGGGTCTCTTTGGTTGGAGATGGCATTGTTTTTGTCCCTAGCATTGACATTCATTTTGGGGTTGCACTTGTTGTTGTGGCCATGGATGTCTTCTATTTATTATGCCACAATGTGGTTCTTGGTATGGATTCTATTAAACTAATTTCTATGGCTACTTTGACATTGATCTGGTGGTGTGATGGTTCCTAGGCTTATGGAGTATGGGTTGGTTTGGGATTACCTATCATATGTAGTCATTGTTGAATTAAGGATCTGATCTAATTTTAGTGGGTGTTTTGATCTTGCTCCTAGTAAGAAACCCGTTATTCGCAATGCCCTATCCTCATTTGTGGACGAGGTGTGATTAATGATGCAATTTTTTTTTCCAATACTAGTTTAATATGTAAATAATTTTCTATGGCCCTCTCTTCCTAACTTGCATTAGTGGGTATTTGAATCCTGGAGACCTCTTAAGAAGAAAAAAATTGAGCTTTTTCCTTGTGCTAGGTATTTTTTATTATGAATTTTCTATTTGCTAAAGATAGGGAGGTGTGTTAGATGTTAGGCTATGGATGTGGGGTCAGCATTCCCTTTCACTCAAGCCCTAGTTCCCTTTATTCAACTCTCTTACTAAACCTCTCAATATCATGGAAATTTGTGTTAGATTATCTAATATCCCTCTTCATTTTGGGGGCATTTCCTACCTTGAATATTATGATTGGTCATTTTCTAAGGATATATTCAACTTCTTCAACTTTTTCCACATTATCTATGCTTGTATTTTGGTTGACATCGACATTTCAAAGAGCCCTCATTGAGATATATTCTATATGGTGGAAGGTAGGCCCTAGAATGAATAGCTCAATTATGAGGGTCTTCCCTTTCAATGTAGATTATGCTTCATCATTGGACATCTTTATTCTAATTATTGTCACTTGTATCACATGATGGTGGATTTAGCTAATTAGTGATAGAAGTCCCTTCCAAAACACTTGATTGTTGGTGCTATATTAGAGTCCAAATATTTTGAGTCTCCTAAGGCTTCCCCAAAACTTAATGGGCCCTTGGTGGCCCCTATTCATGTGATGTATCCCTCTATGGCTAGTGTTGATTCACCACTTTCATCATTTCCCACTAGAAAGTCTTCTCCTCTAGCCTAGTTTTAGTTACTCTTTCTTAGCCCAAAAATATCAAGATGTGGGATGGTGGAATGCTTGTTCTTACTTTACATTCATATTTCATGCAACATTTGGCTTCGTCAATTAAATGTTCTCCCTCTCCACGTGACGTGGATAAGGTCAAGGAAAAGGTAGATTATTTCTCTCTCCTTTCATCGTGATTTGAGGATTTGGCTAATGGTATGTCTTGGACATTTTTCCAAAGAAGGAAGAGATATTTTCTTAAACATGTACATATTCCTAGTACCTGAGGGTTAGACGTTAGGTAAGTTTTAGATCATTTAGTTGTTTTATCAACTAGGTATTTTTGTGGATTAGTTGTTGTGGGTCAGTGTGACTACTATTGTATTGTTGTCTAGATCTTGTGTCAACAATCATTTTATATTTGTAAAAAAATCCTTTCGAAATCTATTTTTATGCCTTAATAAGAAACTAGGAGATACCTAGATACACAAAATTGCTATCAAATCATAAATCATATAGAAAATAGAAAAAATGTGTGTGCACGTTTAGCCTAAGTGCATATAGGTCTATGAATATCAAATCCTATATATACAAGGATTAATAAACTAGTATGTGTATGATATTGGATAAAGAGTGGTGGTGGTCACCAAGATATTTTCCAATTACAGAGATGTAGAAGCAAACAATAAAAAATGACTATAATGTTATTCAAATAAAAGTAAAAAATTATTGAAATAATATTACCAACATGATGTAGAAGAGAGAAGTGAGCATATGGAGATTTCAATAAAAATTTGGTAGCATGCAACTTCAATAAGCTTCAACAATGGAGGTATGTTCAGTCAATTATAGCCAATAGAGAGTTCTTATCAAAAAATTTAATAGAAAGGAAGCAAAGTCAAAGATAGGTTTTCAAAAGGATTCCTTGGAAGCTAATGAGTCATATTCAAATGTAGGAGGCATTTTTTGGAGAGGCCAGTGTTATAATTGGTGACATTAGGTAGTTGAGTGAGAAGCAACATTTAACTTTTTGGAAACTCATGGGGAATTATCACATAATGTAGGTACCTATGTATCACAATCACATCTTGGAGAAATCACTCAAATTTTCACATGTGATCTCAAGTCAACGAAAATAATCAAAATGTGATAATTTCATTTTGGAAATCTAGTTAAGGAAAAGGACCAAGGTCAAGACTAAATTAATCCCTAAAACATGCTAAAGGAATGGTCACTAAAGCAAGCCCAAAACATAACATGAAATTGTAAGGTATGAAATTTATAATATTACACCACTATGATGTTAAATGCTTCTTGGATTCCTTCATACATATCTATAATTTAAAAGTTCATATTTGACTTTATGCTAATGAAATTTACTTATGCATTACTCCTAGTTAATATGGGGCATATAAGGCTTTCATTTTCTAAAGAAACATAGTATGTTGTCTCATGGAATTAAAATTTTCCAAATACTTTCTAAATCTCTTTAGACATAATATCGATGTATGCTCTTAGGTCCAACAAAGCTTCTCTGACCATTTTACCATGTACTTTTACATTCAATAAAATTGGCTAATTTTATTACTTATTTTGGATTTTTACCAAGGATCTAATTTGAGGTCTCTTTTGATCTATACCCTTTTTATTTCAATGTTTGGAAAATTATTTAAATTTTTCTAAGTAAATTTTCTTTTACTAAATTGGCCATCTCCTTCAAATTTCGGGCCTAATTTTCTGAGAAACATTCTTTTTTTTTTTAATTGAACTCTATTAAATTTTTAGATGTCCTAACCATTATATCGTGGTTTCCTTTATTGGGGTATTCACTTTTATCTACTTCTTTTTGTTTTTAATCCCTTCATGTGTTATAATTGTAGCTCCATCCTCTTTTTTCTAAAGTTTCTCAATAGTTTATTTCCTTAGTGGCTCCTTTATTTGTTTATATTTTTTTCTAATAATTATTCCTCTCTAATAGAAGGTTCTCATCCTATGTATTTGGACTCTATATAAATTTTATTACATATTTTAATACTTTTCCATTCTCTTTTTGGTATTTTAATGTTAAAACCTTAGCATCATGTAATGCATTAGGACCTAATAGTTCTCCAGTCCTTGTTCTAGGTACTAGTTTGTTCCTATAAAATTGTGTAGCTTATGAGTAACTAAAGGCATTGTGTGTAGCATCACTACAAAACCCATAACTTGACACTTCTTTCTCCCCACTACTACATTTTTTTCCATTTTGGTTTGGTTTATCGTAGTAGTAATAGGTTGGTCTCTGGTTTCTTCCTCTTTTGTAGACATCTCTATTATTAAAGTAGAAGCTTCCTCTACCATATCTTTGAGAATAGCCATTGTTATAGCTAGTAGAAGGCTCCTCATTTTGTATTTTTAGTACTAAATGGTTCACATTATTTATTTTCCATTAGTTTCTCCATACCAATTCCTAGTAGCCATATGTTGTATAATTGTTTAGGGCACTTGCAACCAATTCTTGATCTCTGAAAATGCCTCTATCAAAAAATGACTCTTCTCTATTCATTACTTGTACCAATGATTCATATCCTTCTTCAATCATCATGGGGAATTCATCTATTTTATGCTTATCCCACTATCAAAATATATCATAGAAGAAACTTATTGTTCTTCAAAGAGATTTTTCAAATTCTAGCCTCAATGTGGCAACTTTCTTTGCACCTTCTATCATTCATTTCTCATGTGTCATTTTCTACTACAATGTGTACACCAAATGTTTGTCCTCCTAGCTAAGGAGGAATTCTAACTCTTCTTGTCTTTGCCAAAATTTTCCATTTTAATCTTAACTTCTCTAATTTCAATTTTAACTTCTCTATTTCCTTGCTTCCACAAGAGTCATTTGGCCAAAATTGGACTTTCATTCAACTTGCTAACTCTATTGCTTTATTGTATGTGCTGAAAACTCTACCATCCACCCAAAATTTAATGTGGTTTTAACCCAAATACAAGGCATTCTATCATTTATTTCTTTGTTAATAGTTCCTCCGAATTTCTAACCACACTTTTAAAATGTTGGCCATATTCTTTTATAGATTCATTATTTCCTCGTGTCATTTCCCTCATTTTGTTGACACCAATTTTGGGGCTTGGGTGAATATAAATTTATTAAGAATAATTCACTTATTTCTTCCCATTTCTTGTCAAGTTTGGGGCACACCTTGATATACCATTTCAAGGATTTATCTCAGAGTATTTCTACAAATTAATATAACAAATTTTGGTCCTCATTTATACTAATTCTATTCCACTGAGATTCCAAGATCAATAAATACTCACTTGTATTCTTAGTATCTTTGAAATATAGATGGATTTTTATCTAATTTACAAACATTTTGACAAGAGTTGGTGGTGTATTTGATTTATATTTTGTAGTTTGGGCTTGTCATTTCTACTAACTTATCATCTTTTCTTGGTTCTTAATTTCTCTCTCTCTCTCTCTCTCTCTCTTCAGGTATTTTTCTTGGAATTTTTCTTTTTGTGGTAGCTAACTTCCTTTTTTTAACTCTTCTTGCTCTCACTTTCTCTAGACTAAGCAAGGATTCAATACTTATACATCTTATTTGGATACTCTAAGTCTTGATTTATTTTGCATGGGGGGTGACTCCTAGTTTGGAGGGCTCACATTTTTAAGGTGCTGTTCCATCTTGAGATATATAGCTTTTGGTATTTTGTGGTTAGTTAATGATATTTTCTTAAATAACATAGGGTTCTCTCATCTTGATTCAGTTGTTTCAATTATATTCATAGCTAACTTATTGCACATTTCCCATATATCCTCTTTCTTCACATTCAATTATTTTTCTTGAAATTTTAAATTTTTCAACTTTTCTTTTTGTGAACACACTTTTTCTTACTAAGTTATCGAAATATTCTTCACTCAAATTTAGAGGTTTTAGTTTTAAATTTGGGGTTACTAAAATCTTAAAATATTTGTTAATTGTGACCTTGATGTTAAATATATTTGGTTTAGAATATGAATTTCTAGTCAAAATTTTAATTTGCAAAGCAAGTTACTACTTCCACACCCTATAGTCGAGAATCTAATTTGCAAAGAACCGTTGCTTCTATATCATGGTTGAGCACTATTGTTTCTAGGCCCTTTCTCCAATGATTCCTTAAATTCATCATATTCTCATCTTCTAATCTAGTCAAATTTCCTTCTACTCTTTTAGTATGGATAGGTATTTACTCAGATGTTTCATTGTTATTGAATGTCATAGTATAATCCCTCTGTTGGAAAATTCTTGTCACTTTCAGTAGAAACCCTCTTGGCATGTTTAATTAATGTTTCTTTGGCCTTGTCCATCCTTTTGTGGTATATTTTTGTCTTTATTGGGTTTATTTCAACCTCCCTTCCTCTTCGTTGTGCATCTCATAAGTCATTTCAATTTCTTCAAAAATTTCTCTTACTCTCTTTCAATCTTTTTTGTCATAGGTGTTATTTACTTAAAACTTTATTAATCATTTTATTCATCCCTAATGGCTCCATTAGACTTGCTTTAGTAGTTGCATCTTTTTGGGATCCCCTAATTCTATTTATCACCCCAAAGTTCCTAATCCTCTCATGATTTAAGTCCTAATGTGTGTTATCACACATCTCATTTATTACAATTCTTTTCCATGGTAGTATTATTTATTGATACACCACAAACTAGGGCCTTGACAATGGAACTAAATATTGAAAATCATTAAAATATAGGAATGAGGTCTGTATTATTTATGTCAAAGAAATTAACCCCAAGGTGATGAACTAAGAAATAAATCATATTAATGAAATAGATAATATATGCATTATATAAAGATTTAAACAATTTTATACATTAATTGACACCATATAATAGGTCTACTCATATATTCATATCATATATTTTTCTTACATTGTACATTATGTACCACAAGTAAATATATAAACATCCCATATACTTGGGTAACATCTATTACAATGTCTCTCTAGATTTTTTGCCTATATATCTCCCATATATTCCTTGTAGTGAGGCCAAATGCTTATATAACATTTTATTGATTGAATGATGTGTCCTTTTGTATGTTTGTGTGTTCCAATCCTTTAGACAATGGTCTTTCAGTGACTGTTAATCTATTTTTTTTTATTCCTCGCCTACCAACAAGCAATTATTTTGGGGAAAGTGAGGAATTTCACATATATATTGTAATGTTTTATCATTGTAAAGGTTTTTTTTTTCTATTTTCACATAGCATTGTTCAAGAAAGGGAGAAAAAGACTTTATACTCAAGTTTTTGGAGAAATAAAAAGAATGTTTAATGGACTTCATGCCTCATCTACTCTTCATCAATTTCATGTCATTCTTAAGTTCATTGTGAAATAATGTCATTTTCTCCTATTAATTTCATGCAAATACAATTAAATGTTGATTCATTTAATAATTATATAAGTAAAATTAAACTTTTTTATTCTATTTAGTTCTACATATATTGTTTCCTTTTCTTGGACTCTTAAGAAACCATAATGGTTCTCTAATTTTACTCCAAGAATTCTCTCGTTTTCTCTTTTTTGTTCTTTTATTTGTCTTTTTTCTACTTTTAGATAAAAGTACCCAAAAAAAATAATCATAAATAGGAGTTGCCCCTCTTAAACACAAGAAATTCAACAATCATACTGTAGACACCTAAATTTGGACAATTAATTTATCCAAATTTATCCCCCTTCGTCTAAACATCCTTTTATTTGCATTAATTAAGTAATATTACTGTTATTTAATTAATACTCTTAATTCTGCCAAATCCCTAAGGTATTTAGTTAATAATTAAATACCTTATCTCTTTAATCCTCCTTTCATCAAATGAATTAAATAAATATTACATTTATTTAATTCATCACATGTCACATCTTTTTCTTAATCTTAATCACTCTCCTAATCTCTTCATTAGGAATGTGCACATGCCTAATCTTTGATTAGGATGTCACATCCTCTGAATTTTGCAAGTTGGCTTCTAATCCTCATTACTCTCTAAATTAATAATTAGTTAAGCCTAATTAGTACCTTGGTCAACTCTCCCCATCCCCCAAAGAATTTTTAATTCCTTTTTATTCATCCAAGACTTCTCTCTTCTCCATGTGATTTTTTAATTCACATTTATTCCTCCTAGAATCCCCTTTTCCCATGTATCTTCTAGAATCTTTAACTTGTCACCTCAAGTCACATGTGGACAAGTACTTCCCTTTTTGGAACCTTGTCTTGTCCACGAGATTCTTCCAAGCATGAGAATTAATTCACATGTATTTACCCAAGATTCTTCTCATCCCCCAATGTACTTTCAAGGTACATATCCTTCTTACACATCACTTGTCCTTATTCCACCTCACTTCCACATTATCTTATCCTTGACCATTTCATATTCCACATGTCAAGATGTGAGGGCTTGCAAGCCCTCAACTCACCATAGCCCTACATTTTGATCTTGGTGGCTTGATCTCAACCATTGAATTCTCTAAAGAATTCAAATTTCTCTATAAATACCCCTTCTTCTAAGGCATTTAAAAGACTTAGCCATTTTGCATCCTTATACTTCCAAATTGTCTACTCAATTTCCAAGCATTATTTCAGCCATTTAGCCAAGCCACTTAATCATTTTGCATTTGCATCTAATCATATTGTCAATTTTGCATTTAGCCATTTCCATAACCATCAAATGAGCATACAAGCTTACAATCACAAGGGCGAACCAAAGAATTTCAGCAGCAAAGAAGGTATAACCATTTACAATATCTATTTTATCTTCTTTCTTTATGTTATCAATTTCTTAGGCTAATCTTGAAGTGTCCCTTTGTATTTATCTCATTGCATTACAGTTGTTTTTGCATATTTAGGATAGATAAAACATCTAGAATCACATTTCTGGCATGCCCGGTGGGACCCACAAATAGGTCCCTTTATTTTATGCTTGTTGTTATTAAGTTGGTTGTAGGAATAAGTTGCAGAGGGGTGAATACGCCCTCTTGGTTACTGCAAAAGGGTGAATACGCCCTCCTAGTTACTGCAAAAGGGTGAATACGCCCTCCTGATTGTTGCAAAGGGGCAGATATTCCCTAACCCATATTTTGTTTCTAACTAGTTTGCTGCAGAGGGGCAGATACACCGTAATCTATATTATGTTTCTAACAATTTTGTTGTAGAGAGGTGAATACATCCTAACCTATATTATGTTTCTAACAAGTTTGCTGTAGAGGGGCAGATACGCCCTAACCTATATTTTGTTCCTAACAAGTTCACTGCAGAGGGGCTTATACACTCTAATCTATAATTTGTTCCTAACAAGTTTACTACAGAGGGGCGACTATGTCCCAGATTGAATTCTATTTCTAACATTTTACTGCAGAAGGGTGACTATACCCTAGTTTGAATGTTGTTTCTGACATTTTATTGTAGAAGGGCGACTATGCCCCAGTTTGAATACTGTTTCTAACATTTAATTGCAGAGGGGCAGACACACCCTTATCCTAACTTTGTTCTCTCACAAGTTGTCGTAGAGGGACAAATTTTCCCTCCTATTTACTACAGTGGGGTGGATACTCCCCAAAACAACACATTTTGAGAGGTAAAATGACCGTTTTAGCTTAGTTTTTGCTCCAATTTTTTGTTGTTTTCAGATTCTAACCCCCTAACATTGTTTGTTGCAAGGATACTTGTGTTTTTGCTAACATTTTCCCTCCTATTTACTATAGTGGTGTATATTTTCTCCCTGTTTACTGCAGTGGGGTGGATACACCCCAAAACAACACATTTTGAGAGGTAAAATGACCATTTTAGCTTAGTTTTTGCTCCAATTTTTTGTTGTTTTCAGATTCTAACCCCCTAACATTGTTTTTTGTAAGGATATTTGTGTTTTTGCTAACATTTTCCTTCCTATTTACTACAGTGGGGTGAATTTCCCCCCTGTTTACTGTAGTGGAGCGGATACACCCCAAAACAACACATTTTGAGAGGTAAAACGACCGTTTTAGCTTAGTTTTTGCTCCAGTTTTTTGTTGTTTTCATATTCTAACCCCCTAACATTGTTTGTTGCAAAGATATATGTGTTTTTTCTAACATTTTGAGATTGTTGAGATTATTTGCAGGTACAGGTCGCAAAGGGGTGAATATGCCCTTCTATTTACTGTAGAGGGGCGAATACGCCCTCCTGTTCATTGCAAAGGTATGAAAATGCCCTCCTGGTTATTGCAGAAGTGTGACTACGCCCTCCTGGTTATTGAAAAAGGGCGAATACGCCCTCCTAGTTACTACAGAAGTGCGAATATGCCCTCTTGATTGCTGCAGAGGGGTGGATACACCCTAATCTATATTATGTTTCTAACTAGTTTGCTGTAGAGGGGCAGATACACCCTAATCTATATTATGTTTCTAACAATTTTGTTGCAGAGGGGCGGATACACCCTAACCTATATTCTATTTCTAACAAGTTTGTTGTAGAGGGGCAGATACGCCTTAACCTATATTCTGCTCCTAACAAGTTTACTGAAGAGGGGCTTATACGCCCTAACCTATATTTTGTTCCTAACAAGTTTACTATAGAGGGGCAACTACGCCCCAGATTGAACTCTGTTTCTAACTTTTTACTACAGAAGGGCGACTACGCCCTAGTTTGAATATTGTTTCTGACATTTTACTATAGAAGGGTGACTACGCCCCAGTTTAAATATTGTTTTTAACATTTGACTATAGAGGGGCAGACACACCCTTATCGTAACTTTTTTCTCTCATAGGTTGTTGCAGAGGGGCGAATTTTCCCTCCTATTTACTACAGTGGGGTAGATACTCCCCAAAACAACACATTTTGAAAGGTAAAATGACCATTTTAGCTTAGTTTTTGCTCCAATTTTTTGTTGTTTTCAGATTCTAACTCCCTAACATTGTTTGTTGCAAGGATATTTGTATTTTTACTAACATTTTCCCTCCTGTTTACTATAGTGGGGCAGATTTCCCCCCATTTTTACTACAATGGGGTGGATACGCCCAAAAAAATACATTTTGAGAGGTAAAACGACCATTTTAGCTTAGTTTTTGCTCCAATTTTTTGCTGTTTTCAAATTTTAACCCCCTAACATTGTTTGTTGCAAGGATATTTGTGTTTTTGCTAACATTTTCCTTCTTTTTTACTATAGTGGGGTGGATTTTCTCCCCTGTTTACTGCAGTGGGGTGGATATGCCCCAAAACAACACATTTTGAGAGGTAAAATGACCGTTTTAGCTTAGTTTTTGCTCCAGGTTTTTGTTGTTTTCAAATTCTAACCCCCTAACATTGTTTGTTGCAAGGATATTTGTGTTTTTTCTAACATTTTGAGATTGTTGAGATTGTTTGTAGGTTCACTACAGAGAGGCGACTATGCCCTCCTGTTGACTGCAAAGGGGCAACTATGCCCTCCTATTCACTGCAGAAGGGCGAATATGCTCTCCTGTTCACTGTAGAAGTGCGAATACGCCCTCTTGGTTACTGTAGAAGGGAAAATACACCCTCCTAGTTATTGCAGAAGTGTGAATACACCCTCCTAGTTACTGTAGAAGGGCGAATACACCTTCTTGGTTGTTGTAGAGGGGTCGATACGTCCTAATCTATATTCTGTTTCTAACTAGTTTGTTGTAGAGGGGCAGATACACCCTAACCTATATTTTGTTTCTAACTAGTTTGTTGCAGAGGGGTGGATATGCCCTAACCTATATTTTGTTTCTAATAAGTTTGCTGCAAAGGGGCGGATACACCCTAACCCATATTCTATTTCTAACAAGTTTGCTGTAGAGGGGCAGATACGCCCTAACTTATATTTTGTTTCTAACTAGTTTGCTGCAGAGGGGCGGATATGCCCTAACCTGAGAATTATTTCTAACATTTTACTGCAATGGGATGGATACACCCTAACTTGAGAATTATTTCTGACATTTTATAGCAACGGGGCAAATTTGTGCTAATCTAAACACAGTTTCTGACATCTTACTGCAGAGGGGCGAATACGCCCTCCTGATTACTACAGAGGGGTGAATATACCCTTCTGGTTACTGCAAAAGTGCAATTACGCCTCCTGTTCACTATAGAAGTGAGATTACACCTTCTTATTCACTGCAGAAGTGCAATTACACCCTCATGTTCACTACAAAAGTGTGATTACGCCATCCTGTTCACTGCAGAAGTGTGATTATGCCCTTCTATTCAATGTAGAAGTGCAATTATGCCCTCCTGTTCATTGTAGAAGTGCAACTATGTCCCAGACTGAACTCTGTTTTCTAATATTTTACTATAGAAGGGTGACTACGCCCTAGATTGAACTCTATTTTCTAACATTTTACTATAGAAGGGTGACTATTCCCCATATTGAACTCTGTTTTCTAACATTTTACTACAAAAGGGCGACTATGCCCCAATTTGAATACTGTTTCTAACATTTGATTGTAGAGGGGTGGACACACCCTTATCCTAACTTTTTTCTCTCATAGATTGTCACAAAGGGGTGGATTTTCCCTCCTATTTACTACAGTGGGGCGTATTTTCCCTCCTATTTATTGCAGTGGGGTAGATACGCCCCAAAACAACACATTTTGAGAGGGGTAGATTTTCCCCCTTGTTTACTGCAGTGAAGCAGATACGCCCCAAAACAACACATTTTGAGAGGTAAAATGACCATTTTAGCTTCGTTTTTGCTCCAATGTTTTTCCATTTTCAGATACTAGCCCCCTAACATTGTTTGTTGCATGGATATTTACATTTTTGCTAAAATTTTTGCAACATATTCTTGTGTAATTGACGAAGAATAGAGGATAAAACAACTAACATTTGCTTGCAGGGCCATTTGTTCGTTTAGATTTTAAAAATTATCCTTGTTGTTTTCATTAATCTAGGAACATAGTTTAATTAGGGGAAGTAATACTTATTGCTTATTGTATCTAATTTTGTGTCACCCAAGGGGCATTAGTTTGTTTTCACTTTTCCCTTACACTTAGTGTGAGCTTGGGGAGTAGTTGGAAATGATTAGTGCCTTCTTTTTAGTGGGACTTGCTTGGGGATTTCATCACTCTAAGGGACAATCCCAACCATGCGAACCGATAGGGTATAGAAAGGGGGGAGAGCCAAAACTTTACCCCAATCCAATCACGTCATGTTTGGTGGAGTGTCGAAGCTAGGGTGATACCTAGATAGACATGAAGAGTTGGTTTGAGCCCTTCAGTATCTCATTGGGGTTCTTGACTCACGCTTGTGACAAGCTGGTGTTCATGGTCTGGGCCTCACGTACCGAGAGTATATCGAGGACTCCCTAGAAGCCTTGTGCATCCTAGATTAAGACCTTTGTTGGCCATACCCTTAACACTAGTCATAGGATTATGCTTGCTTAAAGTGTCTTGTGAGAAACCAATAAATTTTTGATAATTCAGCCTCATTGTTATCATTCCAAGTCCTTGCCATAGTCATTCCCATCCAAACCAAGTCCCTATTTTCTATAGAAGGGTGAGTACGACCTCTAGCTTACTGCAGTGGTGTGAATTTTCCCTGCAGTTTATTGAAGAGGAGTGAATATGCCCCCCTGAATAGTGAATTTCACCCTGTCTAACCATTCCAAGCCTTCGTTCAACTATTTAAATCATTTTAAACCTCTATTTGACCAAGTAGTCTTTCATCCCTTTCGATCCTTCGTTTATTCATTTTGAGTAATCTTTCATTCATTCCAAGCATCCATCTCCTCATTCCAAGAGTTGTTCATCCTTTCTAATCAATCATTTACTCATTTTGAGCTTTTGTTTCCGTGACCTAAGAGTCATTCATCCATTCTAAGCAATTTTTTACCAATTTTGAGTGCTTGTTCATCCACTCCTATCATTCATTTTTTCCAATCCAATCATCTATTTCCTCAATCTGATTATCTAACACCCCATTCCAATCACTCATCCCTTCTTTCTAATAGCCCGTTTACCCACTCAGAGAGTCCAAAAGCAGTGGGGCAGACTTTCCCTGTAGTGGGGCGAATTTTCCCTGTAGTGGGGTGGATTTTCCCTATAGTGGAGCGAATTTACCCTGCAAAAGGGAAAATTTTCCCCTCTACAACAAAAAGTTGGCAAAAAAGAAGAAGGAAAGATCTAGCTTCCAGATCTGACCGACAGAACCAATCCCATCATATCCTTCAATCCAATCCTAATCTGAGCTTTGGTCCATCTGCATTCTGCCAAGCTCATTCATTCATCATCTGAATCGTATCGATACATCATCCTCAAGCATCTCTAGGCTACACATCCCTTATCATTTTCTTAATCCAAATCTTCTGAACTTTGTTTGAAACTATTATCCAAATTGACCTAGGTGTCTAAATATGATCATCATCATCAACATTTGCTTAGGATTGTCATCCATCCTAACTCAATCATCATTAGCCCAATCAATCTGCGTTCAACCTCAAGGTGGATTTGATGTTGCAATCATCCATTCATCTTTTAATCCAATCAATTAGTATCCCAAGTCACCTAGGGTAATCTTTGAAATTGGTTTAGAATCCCTTCCATCATCCTATCTAATCCATTATTTGATCTTATCAATCGTCTCATTGATTGATCTTATCCAATCCAATCTAATCACATCCCTATCCAATCACCTTTGACCCAATCAATCTACTTCCATCTTGAGGTAGATTCAGTGTTGTAATCATTATTTGATCATCAACTCCAATCATCACAATCAATCCCATCACATCATCTAATCATCCTAATATGAGATTTAATCCAATCCTGATATGAGCTTAACCTGAATCCTAATCTGAGCTTTAATCCATCGGCATCCAAGATCCCTCCTTCAATATTCTTCTAATCCATTCTTTTATCCTTTCGTCGTCTTTCTAATCCATATTGATCTAATCCAACATCATGAATCCTTACCCTTCATCAATTCAACCAAAAATAGCAATAAAGGGAAACCCTAATTACATTGATGACGAGAACGAAATCCTTGTCAATCAAGAGGTATATGACGTGGATCCCCTTGATACTGTCATCGCTAGTAAGCTTTCCCCAACCGCTTTTCAAAATGCAATCCCCCCTCTGAGCTATCTCGTTATGTCTTCATCCATGCCTAATAATGCTCCTTATGCTACCTTTGACAAGGGATATTCATTATCTTCCTCACCCACATCTTCATCATATCCTCCCTCTACATCATCTTCTTATCCAACATCGATGTCTTCTTATCCCAATCTAGTATCCCAAAATCCCTAGTATAATCCCCTATCCACACTTGCATACCCCAATCCTTCATCCACATATGCTCGCTATCCTAATCCTCCATACCAATCTACCTATCCTAATCCTTCTTTTCAGTCTTCCCATCCTAATCCTACATCCACACCTTTTTATCTTAATCCTGCACTCCCATCAACCTATCCGAATCCAACATCCACATCCTCTTGTCCTAATCCAACATCCACATCCTCTTGTCCTAATCTACCACTCACATCCTTTCGTCCTAATCCACTATCCGTATCCTCTTCATCATTCCAATATCCCTACCTTAACCCTCCATCCAATCCTAGTCCTCCATCTACTCCTAGTCCTACATCCAATCCCATTTTCCCATATAATCCCAATCCTCCACCAATCCCCAATCGTTCATCCACTCCTACCTCGCCATCTAAACCTAGAATATACAAGTTTCTCACTCCAGAAGTTCTCCAAGGACTCATGACAAAGAAGCCATCGCCAATTCCACCACTTGAAATCGTGGAACCATGCCATCCCAATCCATCATCCATGGTCACTAATGATGAGACCCCTCTCCAATCAACACCTATCATTGATCCTATCACCCCTAGCACCACTCAAACCATCAAAACCATCACATCCTCCAAACCCATTGAGCTCCCATATCCTATTCCAAGATTGGTTGATCCCATCAAAAATAACCAAATCCAATCCACTCCTACACCTAGATCCTCCCAACCCATCACAAATCCACAAATCCAATCCATTCCTCCCACTCCTAGTATCACCAAAATCCTCCCTCATGAACTTCATGAATCCTCCACCCTTATATCTCACCCACTTGAAGAACCCATCCAACAGGCCTCCATTAGCATGCCACCTGCAGAAGAAGAATCATGCTAAGAGCTTGATCCAAAGCATGCTAGCATACCCTCTTCTCTAGATCAAGATCCTACTGTCCCATCTTGTCCACCTCAAGATCACAGTCCCCCATCCATTCCATCCTGTGATCTCCGTGATCCCACCACTCCATCTCATGAGCCCTTATCTCCATCTCTATCACATGAGCCCTTATCACCCGCTACAACAGATCCAAATCCTATCATGTCACCTAATCCCTCTCTTGATCCCTCACCACCACTCCTCCTGATAAGGATGCTACTACCCCATCACCTCCATCTCATGATACTCCATCGTTGCCTAAACCTACTATCCCCACACCACTTTTATATCCCCTTGGTACTCTCACATTCTTCCATGGTGGTCTCCTTGCTGAAGAAAAACAAAGCATATATACCACCCATCATCCTCCTCCTAATAATGGACTCACATCATTCTTCTAGAATAACAAGAATCATATCATGGATCAAATTCTCAAGAACATGAACTATCAAGGAAAAGGTTTAGGCCTTCATGAGAAAGGTATTTTAGAGCCCATCTAGGTCAAATAACAACTCTGTATGTGAGGTCTTGGACCTAGTTCCTAAGACTCACAATCTAATGATGTTGGTAAAACCTCTATACGTCCTCAACGAGCCCCTTCTTCCAGAAGAAATATAAGCTCTTCCCATTGCTCCACTAGATCATATGCTACCATCCCTCCTCCATCATATCACCTCAAAACAACAGTCCATATTCCTCCTTCATCTGTTCCATCCATTTTGGGTCCTTACATCCCTCCATCCACCATCTCCCATCCTTCATCTACTCCATCCATCTTGGGTCCTTATGTCTATCCACCCACTATGTTTGTTTTGGGCCCTTATATCACAAAATCAGCTCCTCCATCTCATCCTATTCATCCTTTCATCCATCCACCACCTATCCATGTCGCCCATCATAAACATCCCACTCTCATGTCCCCTAATCAGGATCAACAAAGGCACATACCCGCATATCCTCCCTCTACACATAATTCCCATAATTCTACCTCCATCACTCCACATCATCCATCTCCTCACACCCATCTCATTGCTATTAAAAGCACTTTGGATGTTAAAGTAAAGATGCATAAATACAAACATCCACATGAATCAAAAGCTCCTCATGTCCCCTCTAAAAGACATGTTGAAAAAAGGAAAAATCAAATCCAACAGCAGAATCATATCCATTGGCCACAAAGGCCTGGAAACCATCCAAAGTTTCTAATCCAAAATCTAATCATACACTCCCGTCATCTCAATCTGTTTTGGGTCCTTATGTCCCAAAATTCACTATCCCATCGCCTCCATTATCCCCACATTCTCCATCCATTAATCCTCCTATCATTTCACATCCACCACCCTATATGCCGATGTTGGTCCTGAACTCATCACCCCATCACATACCTATCCCATCGATTATCCCCCATATCTCCCCCACCCAATCCCTTTAATCCATTCTCTTGCATAATCCATTTATTGTAATAGGGTTGTACCAACCTCCAATAGTCGCCTCACACATGGGATCTTAATACCTCATATGGAACTTGATGCTTGAGTCCTTCATCCATATCCTTCTTGCATATCTACTTATCCATATCCCTATCCTTATCTATCTTCCTATATTATCACAAAAGTCAAAAAATCCAAAAAAAGTCAAAAAAGTAAAAAAAAAAGAAAGAAGTAAAGAGAAATAATTTGTCCAATGGAGAAAACTTGGCAAACAAGCATCTTGGATAAGTACCATGATGAAAACCTAGCAAACAGGCATCATGCGTAAATCCTCATCTATCCTTTTCCACACTTGGGGGAAACCTCTTGATATGCATTCCCTCCATCTGCTATGCTTCCTGCTATACATCCTCCTCATTCATCCCCTCTATCCCACCTATCTTCTGCATGTTTCCATCTTGATCAAAACAGGGGCACCTCTCTATGCATGCTTTAGACACCTCTTGGTATACATGCCCTTCATCATGCTCTATTGTATTCCTTAGTCACCCATCCTATCCTCCTTTGGTTATCTCCTTTCTCTTCCCATCCACTCACCTTCCATCCCTCATGCCTCATTATACATGACATATTTAGAGTGGGGGAATCTATCTTCCTTTGTGACATAGTCCTTGGAGACATCATCCATGATAACAATCTCTTCCATCTACCCATCATTATCTTCCTATCCATTCAAACAATGCCTTTCATCTCCCCATCCTCATCTTCCTATCCATCCCAATAATCCTTTTTGTCTCCCCATCCTTATCTTCCTATCCATCTCAATAAATCCCTTTCGTCTCCCCATCCTTATCTTCCTCTCCATCATAGCATCCCTTTCATCTCCTCATCCTTATCCCTTTATTCATCCATCATAGCATCCCTTTCATCTCCTCATCCTGCTCTTTCTATTCACCCATCTTTCTCTTCTTATCTATTCATCCCTATCCTCATCCCATCTTGTAATCCCTTGTCATTGGTATCTAGCTATAGGCCACTCCCCATGCAATCCAATGCTTCCTTTGCGCATCTTTCCAATCTCCTATCACTTCTCATCATTCATCTCTCCATCATATCATCCTCCCAATTCATCTTTTGCTGATTTGGATAACTATTCCATCCCTGAGCTTCATATGATCACCATCATTCTATCTTCTCCAACAGGTCTATCTTGTCTCATCATTTTATCCACTTATCTTGGTCATCTCATCATCCCTTATCCATCATTTGTCTTTGGTCTCTTATCGAACTATGTTGCCCTTGCGCTTTCATGTAGGCAAGGTTGATCACTTGATCCGCCCTCGAGGCTCCTTTATCATCTATCATTGATCTTTCTTCTTTTGTCTATCTGATCTTTGTCATCCATCATCGAGATCTCCATCATCCTCTTCCTACTTTTATCCATGGTCAGTCGACAATCTTATATCGAACTACGAGGGCTCTGCGCTTTCACGTAGGCAAGGCTAATCTTTGATTAGCCCCTGAGCCCCTAGGTCTTTAGGGTATGTTAGTATCATGTCTTGTCTTCCTTGTGTCGTGTCTAAGTAATCCTGACATTTAATTAAATATTTATTATTTAATTAATTGGCCTCTAAAGTCTTCTACATGTAATTAAATTTAATCAATTTAATTATATTGTTCATTCATTTTATTCTCCCACCATAATTAAATAAATTTACTTTATTTGATTATTTCACATGTCTACTTGATTAATTAAATAAATACATTTTATTTATTTAAATTAATTATCATCTTTTGAATTTAATTAAATCTTTCGCTTTAATTAAATTTAAAATATTTATTTTCTTCTATTTAAAACTCTTTTCTAATTAATTAAATATCTTATTTAATTAATTTCATAATACATGTCATTTCTTCAAATTTAATTAAATATTTTATTTAATTAAAGATCTGCTTTCTTCAAATCATAATTAGATATTTCATATAATTATGTAATCTTCTGATTTCATCAAAATCTTAATTAAATATTTATTTAATTAGGAAAAATCAACATACACCCATAAATAAATAATTGAATTGGATAATTCATTATTTATCTTCTCAGTATCTTTCCATTATCTTCTAAAAAAAAAAAAGAGATGATTTTTAATCATCTCATTTGATCTCTTCCATAAAAATGGAAAAATCCTACTTTATTCGCTTTCTTCTATTTTTCTCTCTAGTCTCATCCATTTTGATTGTTCAATCTGTCAAGAATTATCACAACCATTGACCAAACTCAGCCAATCAAAATTCTCGAAAAACTCTATAAATACATGTGCGAATCCAAGCATTGGTTACACACGTACACTCAAAGATATACGAACACACATACACAATTACACTTATGCATTTTCATCTTTAGCAATAATCTTGCATCTTAGCATAGTATGCATTTTAATTTAAATCTCATTCTCTAGTAGTCCATTTCGTTGAGCTTGGCATACAAAATCTAAGAGCAACTTGAATCAACGAAACACTGGAGATAGAGAGCAATAGAGCGACTTCAAAGAAGCTGCCATAAAGAGTTTGTTTATATTTTCTTTTAGTTTCTTTGATATAAAGTTTTATTGATTGTGTTTTGAATTTATTAGGATAAATCATATTTTCATACACACATAAAATGGCCCCCCCCGTGGGGCCTATGCCTCGATTTTAACATCTTCTTGTAGAGCATTTTGACAGGTTTCCGCATTCTAGAGTTTGGCTTTCAGAAAAATTCAGCATTTTAGCGCATACGATACTTTCTACAGCGCATTTGGGAATTTAATACTTTCTATTTTTGCAGAATATTATAGCGCATCTGGGGACTGTTTCAGCGCTTCTAAGGGTTACTTTAGTACATCCGAGAGATAGAATAGCACATATAGTATCATTCATTTAGAGTTAAATCGACATTTATTTAAAGTGGCGCATTTAAGAACTGTTTTAGCGCATTTAGGGTCTATTTCAGCGTATATAAGGTAGATTTTAGAGCATTCATGCTACATTATTTACAGATTTAAATCGACATTTAATTAAAGTGGCACATTTAAGAACTGTTTTAACACACCTGAGGTTTGTTTCTACACATTTAGAATATATTTCAGCGCATATACTGTCTGTTTCTGCGCATTTAGGGTCTGGTTTTGCACATTTATTGTCTATTTTTGTGCATCTAAGGTCTGTTTCAGCGCATCTGAGGTCTGTTTCAGTGCATCTAAGGTCTGTTTCTGCGCATCTGGATTGTAACACAAAAACAAGATTCTAAGTCTGACGAATTCTGTAGACAGAATCTTTTCTGGTTTAAAATAAATCAATCTAGGATAGTCACCACACTTTGATCATGCAGTTAAAATGAACCCCATGCCTGTTGTGAAGCAATATCTTCACTTAGCATAAATCATTGTGATTTGGTGCATTAAAATGAATCTATTTACTCTACTTGATTGTGCTTGAAAGTGGTAGGTGACTATGCTCTCACCTTGTGCAAACTAGGTGATCAAAAAGCCAGACCCACTTCATCCTTGTGTAACCCCTATACAATAACCGAAGTATCCTCTCCCCTTGCACAGTAATGTGATCCTGGGTGTAAGAGAAACGATTATTTTCCTATAGAAATTAGGCTTTCTAGGGGATTTCATCACTTCAACGTGACTCAAACCAGCAATGGAGCTAAGGCCAAGCTACCCCCAATCGGTATACAAATGTGAATCTTAAGGGAAAACCTAAGATTACGAGTGCGGATGTGTCATATGGACAGAGTAGTACTCCCATAAACCCTTTTGAGCTTAACCTCTTCAGGCTGGAGTGCCACCTAATTGGTGATTAATCTCTTGCCCCATGTATGGCCACTCGAACGAGGGTCCCGAATTAAACACCATTGTTTAGTAAACCAAAAACCTTCTATTTTCTAGTGCAACACCGGTCGGTGTGAAGGCATCCACACTTTCACAGTCTGTAGTAGAGGTGATCAATCTACCATAGGAGTTTCATGGGGATTGGAATCTTGGTTGGCCTGAGAAGAGAGTGCACTATAAGAGGGAGCCCATGTAGCCAAGCTTCTGAATTCACACACTATCGATATGCGGTTGGGGAAACCCACGTGGAATCTAGTGGATATTGTCTTGGCTTTACCATAGGATGTGCTTGCTTTATCTGTGTTTGGTTACATTCCATTTAATTCAAAGTGTTTGCTGTGTTTTTATTCACATTAATTTAGATAAAGATCATCTGAAATGAACATGAAAAACAACAATTGAAATCATTCACACACTTGACTTTCTGACATCTTCTATTCAATAACATTATGATATTTCTCCCATGCTTAGAAAGTGGAAATCAACAAAAATTTTCAAGAAATCAATTTCCACTAGGATCAAGAAACCCAAGAAACAGTTAGGGTACAAGAAAACATTGCAAAGAAGAAAAATTTTGTACAAAAGTCGACACGCCTTGCTTCATTACTGCGAATTTCTTCATAGATACCAAGACTTTGTTAGGGGATTCACTGATGAGTACGCTATAGATCCTTTGGATTCTCGAGCTTGTTATCAGAGATTAGCTCTATCTCAATGAAATAATCTTAATCAACCTCTTGAGTTTGATAATATACCACAACCTTCTATTGAATATCCATCATATCCCAGTCAAATCCTTCAGTGATTTTAAAATTTTTCTTCAAAAACAAAGATCAAATCTTTAAGAGTGCACTTTTTCAAAAAAAAAATTGATTATTGGTTCAACTTCCCCAATAGGATTCTGACATCCTTCATCATTGGAAGCCACAATCAAAAATTAGAAACATCTTTGATCATATCATAAGATTCTCATCTTATCAGATCAAGATATCATCATTATCGCACTTATCAGAATTGTGGTCTAAGTTTAGAAGAACTTTTTAAAATCATATGCCCATCTCTACAAGATCTTAGTACAATAAATTGAAGGACGAAATCCAACAAGAAGGTCATATCCAAAACGCTCAAGAAGAAGGTGAAAGCAGTAATCCTCTTTACAATATAACTCGTAATCCACTTTTTAACGACATGGATAACAGAGAAGAAAATACATTCCACAACTATAGAGACATGAGAAAAACCCATATAGATAGTGATGATGAGTGAGATGAAGAACATCTTAAAGAGGCTGGGGAAGATCCCAAATTTCACAAAGCCATAGAAAAGATCTTGCAACGCGATAAAGAAAAGTATTTCCTCTATCTAGCTGACCAAGGAGCTAAATTGCCTCATGACTTTGATACCGAGAATTTGAAAAACAAACCTAAAGAAACACCCCTATCTGATCTTAGTGCTTTGAATCAACAAATTAAGGCACTTCAAGGACAAGTTAAAGAGTTACAAGGGGGAACCACAACAAAGAAATATACTCTTGAGGACATTTGTCCTTATCCCTTCGATCGAAGTCTCAACATGATTCCATTTCCTAAACATTGTGAAATTCTGAAATTTGATTGTTATAATGGCAAATTGGATCCAATCGATCATGTTAGAGACTTCTAAAACATGACTTTAGAGTTTTCTCATGAGGAAACTTACTTGATGCATTTGTTTCCTAGGAGTCTTGGAGGTCACTCTATGGAATGGCTATCAAAAATTACACCGCCTGTCAAGACATTTGAAGAATTAATCAATCTTTTTATATCATAATATTCCTACAACATCCAACACCAAATCACTATGATAGATCTCTACAAAGTTTCACAAAAGCTTGGTGAATGTTTTATTACTTTTCTTCAGAGATGGAGAAGAATGTTCGCTAGATATCCCCATCCTATTCCTAAAAACGAAAAGATGGTCACCTTCATTAACAGCTTGAATTTAGAAATGAGCTATTGTTTGAATTTACATTGCCCTCCCTCTTTTGAGAAATTTATTGAAGACGCTATAACCATTGAAAGTGCTTTGGTCAAAAGAGGAATCATAAAACTAGACAAGGACTATCCTAGCTCATCCAATCATCATAACAATCAGGACAAGTCTAAATTTTGGACTCGCAACAAGAACATGGTAAATGATGGTGTTGTTGATACAAATCATGTCTCGACTAAGCCATTCGTCCTTAGTACCCCGAGTGCTCCTCACAACAACAACTATAACAAATTCAACTCAGTCACAAATCAAAGAAACAACCCTCCTCCTTCGAGGAAAAATGTGAATCAAAATTCTACTCCCAATCAAGGGACTACCAACAATCAAGGTTACCAGGGAACCAATAACAATAGCAACTTCTTAGGGAATACCTCCAATATAAATCCACAATGATTTTCATTCTTCTCTAGTAGAACTTACACTCCACTAGGTCAATCTTTGGAATCTGCATTCAAAGAGTTGATGGCTAAAAAGGTCATTACCTTGCCACCTCAATGAAACTATGAACCTAGTGTGAAGCCTCCATCATGGAACAAGGCATACTATTGTGATTATCATTGGTGCAAAGGTCATCGCACAAATAACTGCCAAGCCTTGAAGAATACCATTCAAGACTTAATTGAAAATGGCACCACAACAATAGAAGGACATCAACAATCAAATGAAGATCACCAAGCATAACCCCTTGCCCAATTATCAAAAGGGTGAGTCTTCTGGAAAAAGTGTGAACCATATTAATGATCCGATAGTCAATCATATCTATACTAACGATGAACGGGTCAACATTATTAAAGTCAATGAGAAGGTGGAATATAAAGAAGTCAACGCAACAACAAGGGTGCACACTAAAGTTGTTGTTACCCATTTTTCGCCTATGCGCTCAATCAGGTAGGGTAACCCATGTTTTCAGAGGTTCTCAAAGACCAAATGGAGGAACACTTGCATCAAGATCACTTTTTTCTAACTTGTTTGTTTCTTGTGTAGATGCAGGGGGAAAAATGATGTTAAAGTTCGACACGTGGACTAAATGTGGCTCCCAAGAGGGTTGAGCCCAACGTGTATGTCTTTAGTTTAGGGGTGGGTTTTCATTTTTTTATGTTCTGCCTTGTCTTTTCCTTTTTTGTTTTGCTTTCTTCTTTCCCTTTCCTTGTTTCTGTCGGGGGTGGAACCGGGTCGGAACCCGAACTTGGAACTTTTCCAAGTTCTTGTTCCTTTTTTTGTTCCGGTTCCGACCCTGGTTCCGATGGGTTCTTTTTGTCGGGCCCCTTTTTCTTTGTTTCTATTAGAGGAGGGTTCGGGTCAGAATCTGAACTTGAAACTTGATAAAAGTTCCAGTTTCTGGTTTGTTTCTGCCCCCGCCCCCGCTCAGTTTTACCTGGGATCAGTTTTAGTTTTGATCCCGTCTTGTCTCCTCCTACTTTGTGCATTTTCTTTCTTTTAATGGGCCCGGGCCCAAGTCGGGATCTGAACTCAGAACTTTTCCAAGTTTCGGTTCTGGCCCCGGTCCTACTCTTTCTTCTTTCCTTTTCTTCATGGCCTGGAAAGGAGGGTTGTTTCCTCCTCCTTGGTCCCCCCTTATGTTTTTTTCCTTTTTCCTTTCTTCATCGTATGTTGCCAGGATCGGGATCTGGTCAGAATCTGAACTTGAAACTTGAGGAAAGTTTCATGTCCATATTTAGTCCTGATTCTGGTTCTGCCCTTTCTCTGTTTTTCCCGATTCTGGCCCCGATCCCGTTTCCACTGACCCTTTTTCCTTTCTTCCTTGTATTTTGTCGGGGGTTGCTTTCTCTCATTTGTTTTTCTTCCTTTTCATCCCTTCCTTTGCCTTCTTTTGAGTTTTGTCAGGGCCGGGACCGGGTCTGAACCCAAACCTGAAACTTAAAGAAAGTTTCAGGGACGGATTTGGTCCTAATCCCAGTTCCATCGGGATTCATCTCTTTTTGCTTCCGCCCCTTTCTCTTTCCGGTCCTGATTCTGGTTTCATCTTAGCCCCGCCCCCACCAGTTTTAAAAGGTCACAGTAAAAAGGAGTGCCTTCAGCAGGAGAAGAAAGGAGTTCGCCATGAGGTCTTGCCGACCGACGAGTGTCTTACCGAATGAATTGACATGTTGTTGTGACTTTAACTGCCTGCTATGACTTCTCCCTGACATCCAAGGTCTTGCCGATATGGAGTAAGCTCGCCGAAGGATCTTTCCTTTGCCATAGTGTCTTACCGACCCGATGGGGTCTTGCCGAAATAAGGGAGCTTAGGGAGAAGAAAGCAGCTCACCATGAGGCCCCGCCGACACTCCTAAGCTATGCCAATAGCTCCTATATGATGTGTTCGCATCAAGGAGACGTGATTAAAACTCTCATCGACATGCGTTCTGCAGACCAACCCTTGACCTTTGAGAATACGCACAGCTCGAGATGTCGGTGGGAGAAGTAGAGCGGCATTAATGACCATTTCGCAGAGCATTCAAGGTGACTCTGACAAAATCCCAAGGGTGGACATGGAGGCTGCAAGTTAATGCAGTCATTGTAAAAATATGAAGGCCATGCCCAAGGATGAGCTTTCACTGACATAAGCAGGGGATGCACATTGAATGCGATAATAACTTCATTCCAAGCACTTCTAGGGCCGATGTGTCCAGGCGCAGACTCATTTTTGAAAACCCTAAGGTAGGGGCCGACACTCTTGATTGTATATATGACATTTTTTCCTTTTTGTAAAGGAGTTCTTGGTTAGGAGACTGCTGAAAGAGCATTATTCAGACTTTGTAACTCATTTTTCATGAATACTATAGATTTGTAACACAAACACTCCTTATTTTCTCAATAGAAAGTTATTTTCGTTCACAAATTTTCTTAGTTGTATAGTCACTGGTTGTGAGTTGCATGATTAAATTCTGTGTGATCCTTTATTTGATCAGATTCCTTCAGTATTGGATGCAAAGGATATTATGTCACAAAGTTGGTTTATGTTAGTTATCTCTTTCTTTTGCGTTTATATCTGTGAAAACATCTTGTTTTCCTTGTGTTAAGCATTAGAACAGTCGAAACCTTACATGGACTCATTTTTGTATGCATAAATCTCTGTATTGTGAGATTGTTTAGTTCTATTGAGATTTTTTTGTGAGTTTTCTGCAGTATTGTCATATTTTGATCTTTGGTGTATCATCTGTTAGTGATAGGTTTTTGGATTCAAGTACATCCTTCTTACTCTTTCCCTTATCATTTTTCAATTTTTCTCAAAGTATCTTAAGGGGAACCAACCCATAATTTGGAGGTCCACTTCATTCCCAAGTCACCCACAACCTCGAAGTGTTCCCATGTGTCAATAGGTTGCTATAGTTGATAGCTTAGCAAGGGTACAAACTTTATTTGACAACAGTTATCTTAAAGGGTTCCTTTTCAAAATCCACTGGACCTCCACCTCAACATCAATATGACTTAGTCAACCAACTTTGGAAAACTCTTGCTCAGATTTCTATCTTAGAACTCTTGAAGATTTCCCCAACACATAAGGAAATTCTTGAAAAGGCCCTTGTTGAAACAATTGTATCCACTGATTTGGATGTGGATCAATTTCAAGCCATGGTAGGACACTTGTCCTCACCCACATGACTCTCATTCTCCAAAAAAGATGACGTTTCCATAACTCATCCCCATAATTCATCATTATACTTAGAGGTCATGGTTCACAAGTTTCATGATAGACGAGTTCTAATAGATGGAGGTGTTGGTTTGAACATATGTACCATGAAGTTGGTTAAAGCTTTAGGATTTTCTAAGGACTCCATTGATCCCAGAAGAAAGATTACTATTAAAGCCTATGATGATGAGGAAAGAGCGTCTAAGGGTTTAATCACGCTACCAATCAGAGTGGGACCTGTTATAAAAAATACTTTTTGTCAAGTATTAGATCATGATCTTGCATACAACATCTTGTTGGGTCATCCTTGGATCCATGAAATGCAAGCTGTCCCATCTACATATCATCAATGTCTTAAATTTCCTTATGATGGGCAGGAAATCATGATACCAGCTGATAAATCAAAGGTCCAAACTTGTGCCAACATCAAAGCTAGCCAAGATACTTTGGTTCCTAACAATCGAGAAGCTCGTGCTAGTACTTCTCTCAAGATTGACACACAAATCAGTCAGGTAACCGATAGTTTTGACAAGAAATTGAAATTCAAAGACCATGGATTCAGGGAGTACTCTCTCTGTTTGGCTAATTTACCTACATCACCTCGATCATAGGGACAACCTTCTATCACACAACCTCAAATAGCGGCAGTGTCAACATCAACACAACCACCCACAGAGCCAAGCACAAAGTTTAATGGACAATTCATCAAAGAAAAATTTCCCATGGAAGATCCTAAAGATATAGAAATTCTAAATTGGCTCTATATGGATGAAGACAAAGTAGTTTGTAACGTCGAATTACCAACATATATATATATATATATATATATATATATATATATATATATATATATATATATATATATATATATGGAAAAGGGTATTCAATCATGCAGAAGATGGGCTATAATAAGGGTCCTATTAGAGAAAGGAAAGAAGGAGTAGTTGAGCCTATTCACCTTCAAGGACTTGCTATGAAAGAGAAAACCGGATTAGGCTATAATACTAACTCAAAAGAAAGAACATCCAAACAACTACATGACACTGTCTTTACATTACAAAAAGGTTCAGATCCAAGAAAAGCATGTTTGGCAACAATTCAGAATTTCATGGATAATTACTCTGACACTGACTTTGCTGAATATGAATGGGACACCATTTACAATGATGAGTTCTGGAGGGACAAAGAGGTTGATGTAATACACCAGTATACCCCAACTCTAATCGAAGGTGAAGGTTCAGGGACCCAAACACAAGAATTTGAACTACGAAGTCATTATGATTCTGGTGATACTGAGTCAAATTTAAACAAACAAGATTATCATGAGAACAATACCATCATTGATCCACCTCATACCTTGGATCCTACGATCAACTCCGTTATGACCATAACCATAGTCGATTTCACACAACTCGACGACTCGCTATCCTTAATCCATCCTAAGCTCATTGATTGGGATTCATCTAAACCTATCAATATACCTATGTTTCCAAGTGATGAATCTATCGTAAACTTCCTTACCACAGATGATGCAAATGATTGTTCCACTAGTGATTTCTGGCATAGTCTTTGATCAAGAAAGTGTCAATTCTCCTAGTTGCAAAAATAAAAATCAAAAAGAAAGATCTAATGGTGAAAACCAGAATCTAGCAGTATTAGATCAAACAAAAGATAAAATAACGAGTGTATCGGATGGTGAAAACCTTTTTAAGGCACCAGACGATGGGAATCTTGACACTCTCCTGGAGCACTACCATGAGTGATCGCCTATTTTTATTGAGCCTACAAATGTTGTCAATCTTGAAACTTCAGACAAACCAAGGATTTTACAGTTAGCTGCATCGCTGACAGAGAAAGAAATACTAGAGTTCATGGAATTTCTAAGGGCGAATCAAGTCAACTTTGCTTGGTCTTATGCAAACATGCTAGGTCTTGATCTTGATCTTATCATGCATCACTTGTATATCAAACCAGGGGCTAAGCCTATGAAACAAAAACTCAGAAAGATGCACCCCCATGTTGCATTATTGGTTAAGGAAGAACTGAGAAAACTCCTTAATGTGGGCTTCATAAGATCAATTGACTACGCAAAATGGATCTCCAACATTGTTCTTGTATCCAAGCTAGATAAAAGTGTCAGAGTGTGCACATATTTTAGAGATCTTAATAAAGCATGTCCCAAGGATGACTTTCCACTTCCAAACATTGACACTATAGTTGATCTGACAGCTAGCCATGCCATGTATTCATTAATGGATGCTTTTTCTAGCTACAACCAAATCAAGATTACACCCAAAGACCAGGAGAAAACTGCTTTCACATGTCCATGGGGAACTTACTGTTGGAACGTCATGCCTTTCGATCTAAAGAATGCTGGGGCTACTTACCAAAGATCCATGACTACAATCTTTCACAAAATGATTCACACATTCATGGAAGATTATGTAGATGACATATTGGAAATTTCATACACTAGAGAAGGACATCTAGAAATATTGTCCAAAATATTTACAAGATTGGAAAAATTCAAAGTTTGCCTCAATCCCAAGAAATGTGTTTTTGGGGTCACATCTGGAAAACTCCTAGGATACACGGTATTAGGAAAAGGAATTGAAGTGGATCCTGCCAAAGTACAAGCAATCATGGAAATGCCTCCCCCACGAAACATCAGTCAACTAAGATCATTACAGGGATGACTTCAATCTATACGAAGGTTCATTGCACAAATGGCTGATAAAAGTCTACCTTTCACACATCTACTACATAAGAATGTTCCTTTCAAGTGGGATGATAAGTGTGAATTGGCTTTTCAACAAATCAAACAATACTTAATGACTCCACCAGTTTTAGTACCACCAAATCCAGACAAACCACCGATCTTATATATTGTCGCAATAGAGACATCTTTGGGTGCATTGCTAGCACAAGAAGACCATACAGGGAAAGAACGTGCAATTTATTACATCAGCCGAACACTAACAAGTCACGAGCTCAACTACACTACCATCGAGAAGGCTTGTCTAGTAGTAGTCTTTGCTTTACAGAAATGTTAGCTCATACAATCAATCTTGTTTCAAAGATTGATCCACTCAAGTATTTTTTAAGCAAAGCATCATTAACAGGAAGGCTAGCAAAATGGGTAATGATTCTGAGTGAGTTTGACATCCATTATGTGGATCGCAAGGCAATCAAAGGACAAGTTATCGTTGATCAATTAGCTGAAGCACCACTACAAGCAGATCATCCTCTGTACATTGAATTTCCAAATGCTGATGTCTTTACTGCAGAATCTAAACAACCATGGTCCCTATACTTTGATGGTTCTTTCACTCAACATAGATCGGGGGCATGCATACTCTTTGTCACCCCTCAAGGACACACCATTCCTCGATCATATAGACTAATGTTTCCATGTACCAACACAATAGCCGAATATGAAGCATTAATCACTGGACTTAAAATAGCATTGGAATGGAGGATTATAGAGTTACAAGTGTATGGCGACTCACAGTTAGTCATTAATCAAATCAATGACGATTATCAGACCAAAGATGACAAACTGTTTCCATATAAAAAGATGGTTGACAACTTCAAGAAGTACTTTGTGGACATCAAATTCACACAAATTCCAAGACTTGATAACAAAGCAGCTGATGCCATGGCTACGATCGCATCATTGTTACAACTCCTAGAAAATCAGGCTCGCTATGAATTTCTAGTGGAACAATCATTTACACCTGCTTATGATACCCCTGAAAGCCAAATCATTTGCCACTTGGTGGGATTCGATTCACCTTTGTATGGAAAGATTTATGGCTACCTAAAAGATGACATTTTACCACCTAATTTATCCTGTAACCAAAAGCGAAATTTTATCCTCCAATCCTCTCGCTACACCCTTATCGTCGACACCCTTTATCGCCGTGGTCTTGATGGTACTTTACTGCGATGTCTTGAACTAGATGAATCTGACACAACTTTACAAGAAGTTCATAGTGGAATTTGTGGTACTCATTCAAGTGGACTGACCTTATCCAAGAAATTGATTAGAATGGGTTACTACTGGCCTACAATAGAGAGGGAATCATTCACTTTTGTAAAAACATGGTCAAAATGTCAGATTCATGGGAATCTCATTCATGCTCCTACACATGAACTCCAACCATTCATGCCAACCTGGCCATTCTCCCAATGGGGATTAGATCTAGTGGGTAAGATCCATCCTTCATCATAGCCACCAAATATTTTACCAAGTGGATTGAGGTAGTACCTCTCACTAAAGTTATCGACAAACAAATATCATCATTCATACTCAACTATATTATTTGTCAGTATGACATTCCCAACTTCATCATCACAGATAATGGATGACCTTTCAAGAATCAGGATGTTGAGGAACTTTGTGAGAGATTCCATATTCAACACATATATTCAACACCTTACTATCCACAAGGGAATGGCCAAGTAAAGGCCTCAAACAAAACAATATTGAAAATTTTAAAGAAGACTGTGAATGATTCAGGGAAAGATTGGCATGTTCAACTCAATCCCGCCTTATGGGCCTACAGAACCAGTATCTGTACGCCAACAGGAGCAACGCCATTTGCTCTTTTCTATGGAGCAGAGGCTATACTTCCTCTAGAAGTTGAGATTCCCTCACTTAGAGTATCACTGAAAGGTCTCACATCAGATCATGACTACAAAGTTTCCCGACTGCAAGAGCTAGAACTCCTAGATGAAAAGAAACAAAGAGCAGTTGACCATTTGAAAGCATACCAACAGATGATGTCTTGTAGCTATAATCACAGAGTCAAGCCGTGTACCTTTCAAGTTGGTGATCTAGTTTTGAAAGAAAATCCATGAAATCAGCAAGACAGAGAAAAGAAAGGAAAGTTTGAACCAAATTGGTTGGGTTCGTATGTGGTTATCGTGGTATACAATTCAGAAAAATACAAGCTATTGACACCAGAAGCGGACCTGTTTGACGAACCCATCAACAACATGCACCTAAAGAAATATTATGTTTAAGTTAGTTATCATCATCCATAAATGTCCTGAAGAAATCCAAAAACATCAGAAAAGGTCTTGAAAAAAATATCAAAAACATCAGAAAATGTCCTGAAGAAATCCAAAAACAATAGAAAATGTTCTGAAGAAATGGTTACCTTGGTGAAAACCTAGAAAATAGGCATCTCGGTAGTGACAAAAAAAAAAGAAAACGTCATAGGGTGAAAACCTGGCGACAGGCGGTCTATTGACAAGAAGAATGCAATAAAAACAAATAGTGAAAATCTGGCAAACGAACGCTATTTGTGGCTCTCCATCTATTAGTTCATGTTCGGCAGTTGGCTTCTCAACCTTCTTTTCATGCATCTTTTCATCATCTTAGGGCCATACCGACATCATGCTGTCATCATTTGCCTAGAACGATAATGTCTTACCATGGCTTGATTATTGTACATATTCATTCCAACAAGTTGTGTCAATACTGGGGGGCAAACGTTGACATACTAGGGGCAACCAACTTTCAGGTTTTACCAAAACAGCTAGATAATGGCATCAAACAAACAACTAAATCAAATCATATGAACAACTATCCAATCATTGATCCAAAGCACAACAATTTTCAGCGTTGTACCATATCATGACTCATATCTGGATGATCTATAATCTGAATAATGATTGAAATAACAATATTTCATTTTGAACAGTGGTTGTTTGCTTTTCGATATCATCTCTTTGGAGCACACTCGATGATGTACTGAACTAGAGTGGCAAGGAAAGAGAATGATTTTTCTTTGTCTGTTGTCTTCAGGTTAACTATCCATCTGTAGCAAATATGTCGCGAGACATGATTTCCAAAGCAATATCATTGATGATAGTTCCAAATTTGCCTCAGAAGGTGGTTAGTATTTGTCTGTTATGCAAGAAACACTCAGGTCGTCTCGGTCCAATTATACTTCGATGCTTGTGTTTCCTTGCTATATCAAAAATCATGAAAGTTGTACTTAGGTCATCATGGGTGCTAATTTACCCTCTAATGCTTGTACATACTTCCAA
>VDFB02361000.1:0-13482 GCA_007258455.2 Sequoia sempervirens
CACATTGCCAAAATTTTGATTATGGTACTTTTGAGCTATGCTTTGTCAAAGAATTTTAGATATGCTTAATTAAAAGAGAATTAGATTATCTAGTAATTTCAAGGACTTCTTGAGGCCAAAACAATTTGATGAAGAGATATATATTAAGCATAATTGGTGAGGCTAGTTTTTCCACCAGAATAGGATAGTTATTAAATTCTATGGAGCTAAAGTGGAGCCACATTCCTTCCCTTTCTAATTCCTTAATAGATTGGATTTTCTTGAAGCATTGTGGAAACTAAATGAATCTAATAAGACTCATTTCAAACAGCATAGGAAAGGATAATTCTTTCCATCCACTATTAAATTTTTTGACTTCATCATCATTGTCAAAGAGGGTCTTGACCTTTTACAGTCAAAATTAATGGAATATAGAATATTTTCAAAGAAAGGCAAGAAATTTGACGGATAATTTTATGATAAAACTAGAAAGAAAGTGGGGAGAATGGGATATTAACAAAAAATTGATGAATTTGAGGACCTAATCGAAATTGTGAGACAAAAGAAGAAATTAATTAAAGGAGAAATGATTGCATGAAAATATTCTTAGAGGAGAAGAAGATATTTTTCCTCAATGTTAATTGCAAAGAATAATTCAACAACATCAAGGATCATGTTCTAAGAATGCATCTGGTGTTGGACAATGTGGATACTTTGGGATATATACCCTCACCAATTGTTCAAAATGTAGGTCTTAAAGGAATTTCTATAGAAGTAGGGAAACCAGTCTACTATATTCCAATAGTGGATACTCTAATAATTGTAGAGGAAATACCTACAAAAAATAGTCTTGCATATGAGTGTTATTCCATTGGTTGAATGTGACTATACTAAAGCTAGTGGGGGAAATAAGGAAGAGTATCGAAAGATAATGCAGATCATTACATTACTCCAATGGACTAGTTTCAATGATATTATTGTTGAAAGGACATTAATAAACTTGGAAGAAGAAGAAAAGGTTTTCCAAGATGTTAGGGTGCTAGCTTGTGAAAAAAATATTTTAGGTGATGACTTTATCAAGCCTGATGAAATTGGAATAGTTAATATCAAATTTATGAATCAATTAATATTGACACTACATCAAGTAATTAATATCAAATTATATGAATCAATTAAATTACACTGGTATCAATTGATATAAATTTATATCAATCAACCGATACCAATTGATATTTATATCAATTTATATAGTTTAAATGGTATATTTACACCAACCAATATAACTTAGTAAATTTATAGTAAATTAAATTATAATTTGATATCAATTGACAATAGATATTTATATTAATTTGTATTGAATAGTGTGTACATTTATATAGATTAGATTATATATAAATTTATTGGTTTATTAGTTTTATAATTTTATTAATTATATTTTGTTATCTTTTTAATTTTATCAATTTTTTAGTTTCGTTATTTTATTATTTGTACCCTTTTTATCTTAGTGTTTTATAATTTTAGTTCATTTTTATTCATTTTCTTTATATTCTATCTCACCTACATCTCAAATATGTCAATCAAATATAATAATATATTAGATATAATTTGAGATTTAAGCCCTTAATAGTTTCGAACTCATTATTTACCTTTGATTGGAGGATCTAAATTCTATTTCAACAATGACCCCCTAAGTATCAAAAAATGTTAGAGACCATATGATATGATTTTGGATAAGTTGTTACATGTCATGTCAAATATCAATATTTTGCATTACCCAAATTTCAAAGCCTATTAAACCCAATTTGTAACTTATTAGTTGCATTTTCACATCAAAGGAAAAAGAAAATATTTGACTAATTTCTCCTCCAATGAATGGTTAGATCCAATGTATATTAAAATATGATATATATAAACTTCATCAAGTTCATAGAACTTAATCATTAATTTTGCCTATATAAACCACAATTGAATAAACTTTGATTAAAGAAGTAAAAAATATTATATGACTAATATTTTACAAAAAGGTTCATGCCCAAATTTATTGATTCAACATTAATATTAAAACACACCCAATTGTTCATGATTGATAATTAAAGGTAAACATTATTAGCCCAAGAAAATAAAGAAAAATAAAGCAAAGACATACCTACAACAACAACAAAATATAAGACTACCATGGCCTTTTACTAGCTAAAGAGGCGAGGGTGACTAAACTTTGGTTAGAAGGGGATTCCCTTAATATTATAAATATTCTCCTAAAGGTAATTTCGCCATTGTGGTTTATTAAGCATTTAATTGAATATTCCCTATCAATCATTAGATCCTTTGATGATATTAAAATCTCACATGTGTTCTGGGAGGCTAATTCGGTTGTTGATGGGTTCGCCAATTTGGGGGTGATGTCTCATAATTATTGGCACTCTTATGATTCCATTCCTTTTAATCTACAAAGTATTTCTAATCAAGACCAATTGTCTTGTCATGGTAGCAGAAACATTGGAAGATAAGTTATTTTATTTCCTTCCCCTTTGGTTTATGAACTTTGATTTCAGAGCTTGTTCAATTAATTATTGCATATCTTGTGAATACAAGATCATGGAGTGGGATTTTATTGATGGTTGTACCTATGGTGTTAGGCTAACACAGTTTATGGGTGTTATTTTGCTTTGTTTCTAGATTGTTGTGACTAGGTTGTTCCAGGTGGCAATGGGAGGTGATTTTTGCAGGCTTGATCCACTCTCTTGTGATGAATTCAATGGGAATGAGATTGTTTGGGAGTTTTTGGAGAAAGGTGGTGTTTTCCCCTACATGCTCAAACTCCATGGTTCATATTCGGAGGTGACCGAGGCCTTTGTGAATGGTTGAAACAATAGAATGTTGTGTTACCAAGGCGTGGAGGTCAATGTCACTGAGGAGTTCATTGCCGAGGTAATTGGTTTATCTTCAAAGGGTAAGAAGTTTTACAGAGATCGTGCTACTTCTAAGATTTCCTTAGAAAATTTTTTCAAAGGCAAGGAAAGGGCAAGGCTCAGGTGTGTTGGTAGCGGAGGGTATGATCAGATGTCTATTAAACCCTTGTGGAGAGATGCAACATTGGCCATAACGAAATTCTTCATGCTTGATGGCAGGTACTCTATGATTTACGGTTACCACTTCATGTTGCTTAATCATTTTAGGCACAACAATTTAATGTCTTTCCTCTATTGCTTGCTTGTTTCTATGGAAACCAATATTGACGATCATGGAAAGAACCCTAGTAAAGCAATCCTCCATGAGGGTCTCATGAACTGATTGTTGACATATTAAGTTGAATTTTTTACCTGAGGCTCCTAAGGATTCTTTTGCTTGCAAAAAGAGGGGAATTGTACCTGTTATGACACTGGTGAGTTGATGGAGGAATGGGATGGTGACTATGAGGAGGAAAACTTTGATGATGAGGTGTTTTCGGAAGATGAGGGGAAGTCTGAGGATGATTCTGAGGCTTCTAAGGCTTGGTCGAAGGGATACAAGATTGACATTGAAATGGAGGAGGTCGCCCCTAGTGTTAAAAATAATTTGAAGGGAAAGAAAGGGGAAAATAAGAAGGAGAAGTGTGTTATTAAATAGGGGAAGGATGGGATGAAAGGCGATGAGGAGTCCCTTGTTTTTTGTGACAAGGGGTTTCAAGGGAATGTTTAGGAAGGAAAAGTGCAACATATGGTGGATAATGTCATGGAGGTCGAGGGTCTCATGAATTCTAGGGAGGCTCTTCTTAGGAATGGTGGTTATGAGTCCCTTGTTTGCAAGGGTGATGATCAAGGTGAGCAGGTTGATGACAAGAGAGGGCTTCTTGAGATACTGGAAAATTGGGCCATAATTTCTAAGAAACAATGGGTGAAAGTTGAGGTTATTGATGTGGAGGACTCCCCTGCTGAGGAGGATGTGGAGGGAAAGGGTGGGGATAGGACGAATTTCCATGAAAATACTACTTTTTCTACTATTGCATTGATGAATTAGGATGAGATTGATATGGACCTGTTTTGCAAAATGGTGGAGGATGGCTCTAGAAATCTCCTCTCTTACTAAATGGCTCTTCTCAGAGGTCAAGGAGCTAAGTACTAGGTTGAAAGAGTGGCAAGATGTGAGTGTGGCTTTGGTGAACTGTAACAAGAAAGAGTGGTCAGTGAAATATAAGGTTAAAATTATGAATGTGATCCAGGATAGGGTGGTCGTGGATGCTAAAAAACTTAGAAAAAATCACGAGAGGCTGGCTATTTTGGAAAATAGTGTTAACAGGGCTTATTGGGAGTGGCTTGTGGCTTTGGAGGATAGAGTGAATAAGCAACGACCTGCAAATTGTGGTAAGAATTAGCACCCAACCCCTGAAGTCTAGTATACAGGGCTTGTATTTGTTGAATGAGAAAGCAATCAATTGGATTGGTAAGAATCTGGACCTTGGTAAACATGAGGAGGTTATTGACAGCTATATTGATTTTGAGATGTTACACATAAAATCAAGGGTTTTATGCACACAAAAAATATTAAAATATTAAGGATAATTTGACATCAATTAGTTACTCACTAAGTAGGATCAGTACAAAAATACATTCTAGATAGCACCATATGTTGGTGTTTCAACATAATAAATACCTAAACTGAAAGGAAGTCGAGTATGTGAAAGCATCTTCCTACACCAATCAAGTGGGGGAGGTAATGCAAAAGATATATTTTAAACCCTTATCAAAACATGTTAGATGCACATTCACTTTAACTTAATTAAATATACAAAATAGTAATAACCATAACAACAAATTTATGTGGGGAAAAAAATCCTTTCGGGAGAAAAACCCCACTCCAAAAGCACAACTCTTTGTTTATCAGTAATCTGAAAAAGGTTACAATACAATCACAAAGCTAAGCTCATTCAGGAGTCTTCAAGAACAACAGGATTTCTAGAGTGATTCTGGCAGTTCATAACAATACTCATGAAATCTTCAAAATTGACTAATTTGTAAAATGAACAAGTATCAAATAAATAATGCAATGCAAGAGAAGATGGACGCCTAGGATTTCCATGTGGCAAGAATCCAACATTTGCATGCATGTCTTGATTCCCCTTGACATGCAAGAGCCTTGCATGAAGTGCAATGTCATAATCGGGACCCACTTAATTTTCTTTTTCCATTTCCAACACTCTCCTCATGGATATGACCCCCTCAACATGCAATGCACCTACATGCATGCAAACACCTTGCATTCATATGTGCCACCATTACATGGGGCCCACCTATCATAGATAACTCTTCCACCATCATAACCAATCAGAAATCAGTCATAATCAATCCTATCATAAGATTTCATCATAACTTGTCATATGAGTCTTACAACATGAAAAATTACCACTAATTTAGCCTCCAGTGGGATCAACCAAGTAGAACGCATAGTTCCACAATTGTAGCTCACATGTCATACTGTCATTTGCATGTAGGATGTCATCTCAACCAGTAGGTCCCACAAAATGACAAGACATTAGTAGGCATAAAACATTAGCATAAAATAAATAATTAATCAATAAATTAATTGCTAGAACTTGCAAAAATTGAGACACTTTAATCTCAACATAAACTATGATTGTCCTAAAACACCCATAATTGACAATCTAAGAACCCAAAGAAATACATTTAAATGGTGTACAAATTACACCAAAAATATAATCAAATGTCGTCTTATAAAACCTTAGACCCTAAAATTACATTTTATTCCAATCATTCTAAGTTTCCAAAATGCCTATACAACCTTCATGCAATATAGTCCATGCCTTCACTACTATTACTCCATATGTGAAAAATCAATGGTATGTTTGATATACATTTAGGAGAGCCTAAATATATCATTGTTGAAATCCACACGATTTTAGATAGGGACTTAATCCTTGCTTCTCAAAAGATATCATTAGAATATTTAACTCATCTCCCTTAATCCATTTCGTTCACTTAAAATAGTTTTGGCTCAACGAATGATTTTCCTGGTATAGGGAGAGGACCCAGAGTTGTGCACCTAACTTCGGTCAAAATCCTACTTGGAAATTTCAAATCACTCCAATTTTTACAGCAGCCTTACTTTGGCAAGTCCCCTGCTTATAACAAAAGTTTCGAGGCCACATCATCAAATATGATGCCACATCAGCATGCTTTTGTCAAGGTGTCCAAAAAGGCACCGTCTAAACCCCTTACCAATACTTGTGTATCACATCACGGTAGTTGAGCGTGATGTGGCATCACATGATTGGCGCTTTTAGATCAAAAGAATACATTTTGTTTAATTATGGGTAGTAAAGTCACAACTATTGGCATTATATAAACAACTATTGACATTATATAAACAACTATTGGGCATTATATTAACAAAAACATTCTCAACTATTGAAACACATGCTCAACTAGGTCCTCTCCTAGTTCAAATTGCTTGTGCTTTTGCACTGAAAGTACTCACGATAAAGAAAACCATGATAGAAACATTCAAGCTAGTATTCATTCACATATGCATAGGTATGTTACGTGCTTGACAACTTCTCTGAGATTTACAAATCTTATGCAGTACTTAGTAGGAATTAAAGATAGACATGTAGAGAACGACGATTTGTTCCAGCAAGGGGAGTACTGGGAATCGGTTATTCTTCATTACCTGCCAAATTGAGAAGAAAAAATAAATAAAATGGTTAAGATTTTTTAATTAAAGAGTTTTTTAGGGTTCACATTTTCTTTTTCTTTGCTTCTAGTTTGGTTTTGTTTCATTTCATTCCTTGTTGTCTTGTTTCAGTTTTACATATTTGTTACTTAAATTAATAATATGAAGTTTCCACAGTCCATGATAATAAAGTGCTGAGATTTCTGGATTGAAACTCTATACAAATTTTTATGCCAATATTTTAGATCATATTTATTAGTTATATCTTTCATCTTATGAAAAAAAGGCAGAAAAGAGCAAGCTTCTAAGGATTTGTTAAGTTAGGTTTTTTTTTGGCCAAATGGTATGTTTGAAGTTTTCCAAAGATAGGCTGAGCATAAATTAAAATTTTGGATCTGACGTTTAAGTTGTATGTACTTCACTTTCAGATTGTGTGGGTTGTCCTTTCCAACTATTTTCTTTCAATCAACAAATCCTTAACTTCTTCTCTTTTAGCTTGTACATGCCATGCTAGCTGATTGAAGGCTAATCAGTTCTGCAGCTTGTATATCCATGATGACAATTTCAGTGTCAACTTCAGGATGAAATGGGTCATGTTTTGAAAGTTCAACATATGGATATATTTATGGTTGATTGAGTCTGAATATTATGCGTAAAGCTCTTTTGGAATCTTTGCATATTTTCATCACATTGATTTTTTACCACAAGCATGAACTTTGGAGTTCGAAGGGAACTCAAGGTCAAATTGGTTGTCTGTAATTTTGGGGCCAAAATTAAATCGGTTGTTAAAAACTCTTGCTTCTGACAATTGATCATGTGGGCATAGAAGTTCATGTTTGATGATTTGGTGGGATGTTTGGTTTGCTTTGTTTCCATTTCGAGAGTTGCTTGATAAGTCAATCTGGAACAAGTTCCTAATGGAATGTATAGTCATTTTACATGGTAGAAGGTTGCAAATGGCAAAGCTTTAGCACTTTAGTCATTGGAGTTGTTGGTTTGTATAAGGTGAGTATATTGGGCCTTTCTGAATCATCTCTGAAGCTTTTCAAGATCTTTAAGTTGTCAAGTTTCTTAGTTTGAGCTTATATGGCCATTGCATTGAAAAAGGAGATTGTTCAATCAACTTTATAGTAGTCTTCTACACACTCTTAAGCTCTTTTAACTTTTCGAGGTTGCTTGTTTAATGTGAAGATTTATTTGGGTATTAGAAGAAAGATGATCCTTGGCTAATCTATTTAGAAATATCTAGTATATTTGATTACCTTTTTTAACTTTTTTTGAGGCTGAAATACTAAGTATTCAATTTGTTTGCTCGATCCTTGATTATTGATTTTTTTGAAAGAAGCTGTCTTTTTCTGCTTTGGAAGACTATTAAAGAGCCTTTGGCTTGATAGAAGTTAAAAAAAATTGTTTTACATGTAAAATGGCAAATCTGAATGATCTAGGTCATTTAGTTAAAATGGTAAGAAATCTTGGGAGTTTGGGTGGTTGTGTTCAATGGCTCAAGAAACTGGGAGTATGGGTGGTTGTGTTCAATGGTTCAAGAAATTTTGTGTAGTTGCAACTAGGAACCTTATAGGGTTTAAAGGCATTTTGTAAGACATTTTCACATGCATATAGTCTAATATTTAATTTCAAAAAAATATATATATTTAATCATCTCTTCAAACCCTGCTTATCATGGAATAATGATAAATAAATAGTCATTCTCGAAATCATCACTTTGTTTTCATTATGGAGGTTTGTTTATCATGAATGTAGTCATTTTGAAAATATTCTTGGATTCTCAATATATGGAAAAAGAACAATATTGGCTAGTTTTGATCGTAGAACTTAAATGAAATTATATTTACACGTTAAGACCATTAAATGATATTTAGGGTGGAAATATTAAAAGTTATGAAGTGGTATAATAGTTCTCATGTAAACAATTGAGGCAATGAATTATTATTGCATATCAATATATTGTAATGCAATTCATTGATCTATATGGTTACAATTGGATCTCTCATCCTCAATACTAAAAGATCAGGTCCGAATTGGACTTGATCATCATAAAGGGTATATATGACTTGTGGTTTAAGGGTTTCAATATAGTTAAATTTTAAAGATGTGTCACATTTTAGAATTAGTCCTCATCTTGTGTGATAAGTCAAAGGTATATAAACATTTGTTTATTATGTTTGGTAATTTGATAATATGGTTATATTTAGTTTCTAGAAACAAATAAGCACAATTGTTTTCTACTAGTAACATGCAAAGGCATACTTTTGTTTTGAGTTCTAATAAAAAATGTTTGAATTATAGTCATGGTGTTCAAATTAATTTGCTAATGTGAGAGTCCTAAGATTTGCATGGCATGAATAGCGCAAACATGTGAAAATCTTGATTTTTGAACCTGTCAAATGTTAGATTGAAATGATGGGTGATGCTAATATAATAAATTGTATCGTTGGCATAGAATTGTGAAATGATGTCATAATTTTCATTTCATTCATATGATTGGAATTAGTTTTAGCTTAGATAATTAAAATGTATTCAATTTTGGTTTATCATTTCTATTCATATCATATTAGTTGGATCAAATATCAATGTACAATTGTGGTCTTCTAATTTATTGCTAGTAATGTTTTTAGATGTTCATAAATTGAATTTTGATCAATAAGCATTAGATAGAATCTTAGACTAGGATGGAGGAAAAAAAATTCACCATGAAAGAAATTCATTGGGGCAAAATGAGCAATTGCAAAGATCTTGCAATTCATTTAGATCAAATAAAGGTGTTTGACCTTAGGGTCAAAGGGGACCCTACACATTTAAAGGAGATTGTTACCCACCTCCTCATTTGTTTTTAAACCTAAATGCAACATTGGGCCTATGTGGGGGTGCATGCATCTCTTTGCACTTTGATACTTGTAAACCTCAAGTTTGGAACATAATTAATATGGCTTCCAAGGGTACATCCAATAACCTTGCTTTCCCAAGGCAATACATAATGATCCCATTTCATGAGCCCCTATACACGGTTCCTCTAATTAGAGCAAGCACTCTATCTTGCGTTCTACCCAAGGAAACATTTTGGTAGCACAAGATGCTACAAGATCTAATGAGATCCCCGTGCCTACATTTGGGAAAGTTGTTACTCATGTTAATCATTCACCCACCTTGCCAAATGAGTTCCTTACACCCCTATTGCACCCTCAACTTCTAAATGAGCATTGTCCTCTTCAAAATCACTTCTAGTTAGACAAGCAAAGAAGATGATCATGGTAAAAGTAGACAAAGGTGGAAATGTGGTTCTGAGATTCAATTAACTCTCTATGAGTATGTTGAATGTGATATTGCTCAAGTTATTACTTTAGTGGATCTTACATCATTTACAAGTCAAGAGGGCAAGGGAAAGGGAGTAATTCTTGATTATAAGGTATTTTCAATTGGACGTTTTAATTACTTATGCTTGAGCAATGTAATTTCAATTTAAACTTTGCAAGAATTGCTACTTTCAATTAATACTTGCTAGATATATTTCAAACTTAGCTTTTCAATTAGTTGCAATTTTTATGATACATTTACATTTTATCATTCTAGCATAATGGCATCTTAATATAAGAAGCACATTGATGGTAATTATATTTATATGCATATGATATGAATATTTATAGCATATATCATGAAGAAATTGGACATATTTTTCAATTTATCATCATGTAGTGAGCCTGCATTTTTTTTGTTCCAAATTGCAACGATACATATTTTTTCTTAAAATTAAGGTTGGTGAAAATCAAGTCAATGTGTAAAAGGCATATCCATTTGAAATATTTAAAATATGATCAAAGTATTTTGTTTTAAGAGGACAAATTCTTACATTTCCCTTGACTACTCAATTGTATAGGATGATAATGACCCCTCACCCATGGTTAAACATTTGAAAATATTATAATTTATCCTTATTTTGGTCGATGACTTAAGTTGTAAGAGGTCATTATTATTTAATAAAATACTCAATGTTCCAAAAAAAAATTTATAACTTATTTTTTAGTTCTAATTTATAACAAAGCTATAAAGTCATAGTCATTAGTCCTTTTATTTTTAAGTTGTGAGTAAAGTGACTTAACTAAGTCATATTATTCCCTCTCTTGGATTTACTTAAATCTTGTGGTTTAGTTATAACAAAATTTTAAAACCTTAAAATGATATTGGATATTTGATATAAGAGAACTACTCAAGTATACACATTTGATATGATTCAACATTGCCTTTGTTTTTTTTGCTAAAAGAAAATTAGTTGAAACACTCAATCTGCTAGAGGGTTTATGACGCTTTTTCTAAAGGTAAAGTGCATTGTTTAACACTATCAATGTATCCAAGATTTTGATTTATAATTCAATTCAACTATCTAAAATTTGATTCAAGACAAAAACACTAGGCAATTACAAAACATTATTCGCAATTCATGTGTGTTCAAGTTTGTTCTTTAATTCAAATGATGAACACTTCATCCATTATTTCACATGAATTTGCAATATTTCCACAATGTAGTTTTTTTATCAAGTTTATTGTTCTTCTCATTGTTATTTACTTGTAGCTTATTGCAATTTCTAAATCAATAAAACACATTTTAAATTCCATTGGTCTCAACAATTATTTTGTACTTTGTTGTACTATTATTGCTACATATTTATCTATGTATTATCACAATATATTTAAAGTATTTATGTCATCTTTTTAGATTAGTTTGTAACCATTTGTATATTGCTTGTGATAAACAATTGTTTCAAATTACTAAATATTATGTTAGTGATGTTTGTTTTCTTTGACTAGTACTATGAATGTAATTCTCCTATAATCATAAACATTTCAATAATAGTGATGTAATAATTTTGGTTGATTCTTCAATTCAAAAAAGGCAATCATTTCCTTTGTTGTTCTTATTGTTCTCATTTACTATCCATTAGAAAGTGAATTAAATTAACTCAACATCCATATCTAATTTCTCATATTTATTAGGTTTGATTACACACAACACATCCGCATTCCTAAAAGAGCAATCCCTTATCCATTGTTCATATTACAATTAATGGTGAAGTAAATTAAATTAACTCAATATTCAAATCTAATTTCCTATAATAAATTAGGTATGACCACACACATCTAATAGTTAAATATCCTTGACACATTGACTAGTTTCCTAGTTCTAAAGGTCCTTCACAAGTAGACTGGTACGATTCCATTCTAAACTTTGAATAGGTGAATGGGCTGATTTGTTGAGCTGGAAATTTTTGGCAACATATTTGTTAGCCTTCACTTAACAAACAAAGTCCATGACTATAAAGCTAAACCATTACTGCCATCTATGTAATCTGCCGTTTAGTTCTAAAATGATACAAATGAAATTGGATTTTACAAAACAAATTTTGTTAATTGTCAACCTGTGTCAACAATCTTAATATGATTCTACAAAGCTAGATGGCTTGTTATCAAAGGCTCTCTAAACTAATATTGCCATCTATGTAATCCACCATTTAGTTCTAAAATGATACAAATGAAATTGGATTTTACAAAACAAACTTTGTTAATTGTCAACCTGTGTCAACAATCTTAATATGATTCTACAAAGCTGGATGGCTTGTTATCAAAGGCTCTAAACTAAGTTTGGCCTCTTAAAGCATTACCACAATGGGCTTTCTATGAAAGTAAGATGCACAAGACAATTTATTCTTTACAATGGCATTAAGCCCCCTTATATTCTATGGAACTTTCATTTCAGCAAACCTAATGTTTTGACTCCCCCAAGCAAACTCTTTAGTTGAGATTGAGCTCAATATCACCTCCAACCTTGTTTCCTTATGTTTTTTTTTTTATGTGCATTATTATAACCCTCCTAAATCACTTCTAAAGACCTCTTGCCATGTAAAAATTGCAATGCCAACCCCCAAGATCAAGATAGTCACTTCTCTTTAGTTTTACTTTCATTTATCTTGACCTTCATAATTGTATATAATGACCCTAATAATTTTATATATTCATTCAATTCTTCCTCCACTCTGTCATTTTTCACCTTTGAAATTTTAATTCTCTTCTTTAAAAGCATTGTCTATAATTAGAGCTTTAGTTTGCTTTTCTACTTCCATTTGTCTATGCCAAACATTGAATTAAATCTTCTTCCACATCCCGCCATACATTTTGCCATTCACCCTCTTTGTCAACCTTTTTTCACTAAGGTTTTTGGCCACATTTTTCTCCTTTGGCTTCTAAACACCATAGCTATTAGTTTGGTTAGCCAACTCTAACTTACGGGGAGACACTTTGAAACAATCTCCTAGTAGATCTATGTATTCATTATTAAATGCATTTATAATGAGACTATTTGATATGTTGAATTATCTCTACAATAAGATACATACCCTAGGGAAGGTAAAAACGTCATGTACAAATTGCAAAAAAAACAATTATTAGTAGTTTCTCGTCCTATCTTAGCTCAAGAAGACATATTCACCTAGGAATTGGCGAATCTTCTTAAACACTATGTTTGAAATTCATGTGGCAAGGCATATAATCCAATCCACTCTTGGGCCATTATCTCGTCTCCTTGTCAAATTGAAACCTCGATTCCAGAATTTGATTATCGTAAAGAACCACAATCCTCCTTAATAAGCATGCTCCCAATCCTACTTATTGGAAAAACGTTGAACTAACCCCTCACAGATATTTAGATCCTAGTCCCCTTGGGTTTCCCAATTTTTGTTGGGCTTATTATACAAATCACAAGCAACCAAAAATCTTTAAATCAAGCATCTTGATGATAACATCACAAAGTAACTCCCCTCCTTCCAATCC
>VDFB02361001.1:0-59045 GCA_007258455.2 Sequoia sempervirens
AAGAAATAGGTTCATAATATGAAATATTCATATTCTTTGCAAACAAAACTTGAACATGCAGCATTTTTATTTGCAAATATTGATGAAAGAAATTAAAAGACAAACATAGAGCTTACTCACAGGCCTAGTGCTTGAAATACTCTCAAAATTGCCATATTCAAGCTTCCCAAAACTCCATACAGAGGCATATATGGCTGCCAAATGCATAGAAAAGAACGCAGAGGAATGGAATGAGTAAGAAAAGATGAGAAAGAGATGCAAAAGTCGTGGCCTCATAAGCCAAAAGGTTTATAAAAGCTTTCAAAATACATAGGAATCTCCCAAAATTGAAGACAAAATTAGACTTATCATGCCTCATATCTCCAGAATCTGCAAAGAAAATTGTAAAGAGGCAGAGATTTCAAGCTTCAAATCTTGAGCTAAGTGGAAACCATTCATGGCTGACTGTAATTTGAGTGTTTTTGGAAGAAATCACAAAGTCAAAATGAAATATCTTCCTTTCTTTTGGCTCGAGTTTAGTGTTAGGGTTTTTTACCTTAATCTCTTTGTTGATGCCACTTAAGGTGAATTTTTCTTTTGTTTTAAATATGTAAACTAATATCCCGTGGATTTCTTATACCTTTTATTTATTTATTTCTCTTTTGCATAAGTATTTAAGTCTTTTAAGACTTAGATGTTTCCTCCTTTAATTTTTTGCATTAATTCCAATGTAAAACAATTTTGATCAAGTAATGCATTATAAATTACTTCATCAAAATTGTTATTTTAAAGAATGCAAGAATAAAGCAAAATAGGAGGTTTTCAATGTATAACAAGAGAAGAAAAATCTTGATTGATGACTTGGAGGGCAAATAGAACATATGTTTATATGACCAAGTCATTATCATGGAGAGAGAGGGTATATAGGGAAGTTATTTGTTGTTTGCAAACATTAGGAGGGTATTTAGGAAGGTTTTATTGCCTTTGTGAGCTTTTTGAGGGTGGTTTTATGTGTCATCTTGATAGACTTGGTCAATTCTGACTTTTCACCCATTTGGGCCTCTTTGGAGAAAAATTAGTTGCTAAATTTTAAGAGCCTTATGGATTTGCATCAGTTATGGAGTTTTCCTAGACCTCTTTTTTGAGGATTTTTTTGGGGAGATTATGCATAAGTCACTTTCGGTATTTGGGATTTTAAGAGTAGTTCTTCTTATGCAATTTTGGGAGCTAGTGATTCTGGAAATCCTTTCTTAGACTTGCAACTTTTGTGACTCATTTTGGCTTGTATGACAAAAGTTACCTTGGAAAATTAATGAAGTTAAGTGATTTACCATCTCAGTTCTTCATCTCTTTGCATGCACTTGTTTGATTGATCAAGCCACTTGTGAGATTATCTTTTTCCTTGTGGTTTTGTCTCACTAATAACATCTTTTGCAAAAGATTGTGTATATTGTAGGTTATAAGTTGTGTAAAAGTGCATATGATTCTAATTGTGAAAATTTATTTCCTTCCAGATATAGGCATTAAAACCATCTTATAAAATATTTATGCAAGAAACACATAATACTGGGATGTGTATGTTAAACTTTGCTTTTGTTTAAACTCATGTGTTTAATCTGTTCGCAAGTCAAGCTAATATTTTGATGCATCACCCTTAGGAGTAGATTTTCATTTTAAAATATCTCTCTTTCCCTTTCCCTCACAAGTTAGTAGTTTTGAGTGGTAACCAACTAGGAGCCGACCTTATTTGGAGGTTCATTTCAACTTTAGGTGACCCTCAACCTTGAAATGATCAATGTTTCTCTAGAAAGTTTAGTTTCATAACTTTGTAGATGGTGCATTTCTAGGAGATAACATGAGGTTCACAAATTTTGGAACCCACCCTTAATTTTAAGACATCTCTAATGTTAGGTGATACTCTTGTATTATCATGCCAAAATTTATCGATTAAAGATTTAATTTCATTAGTTAATTTCATGTTTGATCTTGGGAGTCTACCACTAAAACTCCAACATTGATTAATTGGATCTTTTTCAATACTTTCTCTTCTTTTAGTAGCTCTTATCAAAGTTTTAGGATTTACTTTTATACATTTACTAATCTTACTTAACATTCTTTTATTTGAAGTTGCTTTATTAACTAGAGTAGTTGTTATTGCACGACAAGTTGCATTCTTATCTTTAGATCAAATTTTCCTACCTATACAATCAATAGCATTAGCAACACTAGATATGACTTATTCTATTGAATCATCTTTATTTTTTGGTTTTACAAAAATGCCTAATTTTTTCATCACTTTTCTCTTTTTCAACATTCTCATCAATTGCACCATGAGTTGACAATGAAATCCCAATTTCTTTCTATTAAAAAACATTCTATATATTCTATTTCCATAAGTTCTCATTTGTCTCCAAGATACTTTACTAGGAAGGTTATCTAGCACATCTTTTTCAATTGTAATAAAAATATTTTCATATTCATCCACGCAAGGGGTTTCATTTTCATTCACGCGAGGGGTTTCATTTTCATTTTCAAACATCAAAGGGATTTCATTCTAATTTTCATCAATATGAGTGATTTCATTCTCATTTGCATTCTTATAAGATATTTCATCATTTTTTGTTTAAATTGCATTATTTCAACCCTAGAATTATTGATATCATCAATGGTGTATCCAATTTCCTATAAATAACTAAGATCAATATTATCAAGACTTGGGTTTGAAGACATACTTGGATAAATTTTTTGAATAGGTGCATTTTCTATATCATTGGTAGGTGGATTTGAAGACATACCTGAAATTGTTTGCATAGGTGTTATTTCCATATCATTCAAAGTTGAAGTTGAAGGCATAGTTGGGTTTGTCTCCATAATTGCATTTTTTTCCATATTCACCATCTCCACATTTGCATCATCTACATTCATCTCATCATTCATGGTTTCCCCTTCAACGTTCATGGAACTAGATGCTTCCAAATTTTTCATTTGACGAATCCTTTCTCTTCTATCCCTTTGTCTTTGTACCTCCATTTCTTTATTTGCTTGAATTTCTTCGAGTGCCGTTAAATTTCTACATTTTTTTTTCCTTTGCTTTGATCCCATGGTTACCAAACCCTCTTTGATAACAAAATAAATGATTCTTAACCTATTTTCAAATTACCTTTTCCTTCAAATATTCAAATAAAACTATGTAGTATGAAGATCCTTTCTTCTATAAACTTTGAAGTACAAAAACATCATCAAAATGTTCTTGTAAAATGTTTTTGTGCTTGATTCCACTTCAGAAAATTCAACCCGCATTTGTCTCTTCCAACAATTTGAATAGAATATGCCTTGTTAAGGGATTGCACAAGATAAAATTGCAATAAAAAATGCAGAAAATGGTGCTTTCAGACCGTACTGTAGAAAAGGAATGTTGCAGAAAAAATATGTTTTATCAATATTTTCCAAATTTGAAAAAAATAGCTAATACATGTTATAAAATGTGTACGTACTCTATTTTAGGAATACGTACGTGTTCCCTTTACCCAACGAGTAAATAAATAATATGTACACATTATATATCACATACACATTTTATTTAAATAACACGTACGTTTTTTAATAACGCATACACGTTATTAAAAATTTGAATCTCCAACCCATATTCAACCTTGGTTTTAGGCTCGGGAAAGGCTTGGCAACCCAACCCTTAGCCTTTGACCTGCAACTAAAAAACTAAGGCAGATTGAAAAAGAATGCCCAACTTTGGCAATATGGCTGATGGACTTTTTTTCTGAATCAATCTATGAAATTAAAACCCATTAGATAACACAATGTCTAGTTTCCAAATATATAATTTTTATTAAGATTAGATTATATTTGTTATTTTTTAATTAATTTCTAAGAAAACTAGTCCTTAAACTTGAAATATTAGGCTCTTTTTGTTTTTTAATAAATTTTTTAAGTTAAGTTTCTTGTAAAAAAAAGTATATGGCATCAATCATCAGACAATTCTCTACGCAATAAAAAAAAAAAGATTAAAAAAATGTTTAGTTTAGGTCCAATTATGTTGTCTGTACACTTTGATTTTTAGAAACAACAATTAAGGCCAATAAAAATTCAATAAAAGAAATATTCAAAAAAAAAATTACAAAAAATTCCTCATCAATCTTCATGTTGTTAGCTCTCTTTCCCCAAAAGGAATTAGCAAAATACTTTTATTCGGGTCAAAAAGTGGTGTCTGTACATGTGCATGGTATGGTAAAAAAATGACTTTAAAAAAGTGGTTTTATACATCCCTATCAAAATTTAATTTCTATTATTTGGGTATTTAAATAAATTAAGTATAATTGAAACTAGGATTCAAAATTCAAAATTTCATATTAATCGACTTTTAAGATTCATTGTGTAAATGCCCCAAATTTTAAGTCCAAGTGTGACAAATTCTCAAAACAACAAGTGCTTTTTAATTTCCACTTTTTAGAGCTTTTTGTGGACCTAACTTCTTTCCATCGACCCAAATTGATCTCGCTTTATAATCTAAGTCCCATAATAAATGGGATCCCATTTCTTTAATGGTTAGATTAATAACATACAAGGGAACAAGATCTCATTTATAAATTGGACTTGTTTCTAAAATTTGAATTTTTGGTTGGCTTTTGGCTCTAGTTTTGGCTTGGGAAGGTTTCTTGGGATCCAAACCTAAGCTTTGGACCTGGTTTGACCTACAACTTGAAGGTCCTGTCAATGTCATAAAAAATAGTGACTTTGGGCATATGTTTGAAGACCTTTATAGAATTTTGATCTAAATTAAAACCCATTATAGATGAGACAAAGGTAGATTCCAAATATATATTTTTTGTAATTGGATTATTTTTTCTATTTTTCAATTAATTTTGATGAAATTGGTCCATAAACTTGAAAATATTAAGGTTTTTAGTATTTTAATAACTTTTTATTAAAATATTTTTTATAAAACCATTGTGCTACCTAAAATGTATTTCAAAACAATTCTTTTCAATTTGAAAAGAAAAATTAAAAAAATGATAAGTTTAGGTCATATTATGCGTGATGTACACGATGATTTTTCAAAACAAATATGACCAATAAAAAATTAACAAAATAATCAATAAAAAGTTACAAAAAAAAATCAAAAACATGCTTCAATGAGTTACAAATATTTTCCCAAAAGGATTTAGAAAAATATGATTATTTAGGTCAAAATATGGATGATGTACATGTGCATGGTATGGTAAAAAATAAGTCTTTTAAATAGTGGTTTTTAGAAATGGCTATTGAAAATCAATTTGTATCATCTAGGTATTGAAATAAATTACATATTTGGAAACTAGACTCCAAGTACTACATTTTATGATTAGTGACATTTTTTAAGATTCTATCTCTATGTGCTTCAAATTTTAAGGTCAAATGTGACAAATTCTAAAAATTAGGGAAAACACTTCCACTTTTTGGCCAATAAGTGGACTCAACTTCTTACACACACCCAACTCTATTAGGACTAGAAACAACTCTCAATCATGAGAAAAATGGTTGCAAAATGACTATAAGTGAAGCAATAAGATGTCTCCAAAAATGGAAAGGTCACCCCTTTTGCTAGCGCTAGTTGGATTGGTGACCCTACAACTTAATTTAGGTGTAATGCCCCACCTCGCAACCCCAAAGAGAAACTAATACTTCAAACAATTATGGTACAATTTTTTTAAAAAAAAACTAATTAAGTGTATAAATTATTGTATACATTAGATATAAAAGATTACAAATTAAACACCTAAGTTCTTTGGGGTACTTGAGGTGACATTACAAACTAACTCATTCATTCACTTAACATCAATTAAAACATTCATTCACGATATCAAGAAAGATGTGAAATAACCAAATAAAACCATACATACATATGACAATAAATAAATCATAAAGATATAAAGTATATATATATTTCGACAGATACAACACAACTTTACAATGCTTACAAATGGTAGTACAAGAATGAATCACATGGTGTGATAGTACAATACATCCGTATGATAATACATCATAATGGACACATATACAAATTTACATCAAAGTCTTCCCATCACACGTGGGAGTGATACAACAATAAATGAAATACATATGTAGTACAAATACACATTTGGAACATATAAATCCTGGATCAACTACATCTACAAAACTCTGCACTGAATGGTATAACTGTATCCAAAGGAAACTCAACGGGGTGCAAAGCACGTTCCACCCAACCACCCCCGTGCTAGGAGTAAACAAGGAAGGATCCCCAACCAAACACATCTAATAGTACACAAGAATAACTCCAGACAAGATAACATAATAGCAAAAGACCACTCACAAAACTAAACAACGATAAATCACCAAAATCATAACAATTGACCACTCCCAATATATAACAACAATAAGTCACAAATCATATCATTACATCTCAAGACATACTATCAAAAGACCACCTCCAGAGGATTCAATAAAAACATCTCAAAAGGAATGCTAGAGGAGAGTGTCATCGCATGGCTTTACATGGATTATCCAGACAACCTATCACAAGGTGTCCCCTTCATCTATACATGGATTATCCAGACAACCCAGTTCAAGGTGCCGCCTCCACCTATGGTTCTCTTGATAGCCTATCTCAAGGCACCACTCTATAGAGTTACTCATGCGGAATCGTTAACCTCTCGTGAGGATGAAGCAACGATCATGCCAACCACGGCCTTCTCGGCCCACCTTAAGTCTACGATAGCACTAACAAGCGGACGAGGCATCCATAGTTATCTTGATTATTGTTTAACTACCCAACCCCTAATTAATTAATTAGGTTATCACTAATTACTCTAACTCTACGTGGGTTACCCTGACAACCCCTTTGTGCCCCGGCCCCCACTTAGAGCCACTCTCTCTCTAGACACTCAAACACAAATATCTGACACAAAAGGATTGTACCAACAAGAATACTGAACCAACAAATGAAACATCTGCGAGGCAAAACCATCTCACCAAACTCATATGAATAACATTCACGAAACGGTACAATCCAAGTGTAAATTAAAATCACAACCGTAGTCAAAACATAGGCCAAATATCAAATTGCAAGATCAAATATAACATTAGTATCCCCACCTCTGGTAGTTCCTAATCAACAACTTAAGTTCCTATAACGGGATACATTAACTCTAGGGTTTCCCACATGACCTAAACCCAAATTAAAGAAAATCAAAATTAATAAAATGAATAATCTCGAGAGTAACCAATACATACACAATGTAACGCCCTATCATGCGAACCCCAAAGGACAACTAAAGCAACAATTTCCACATAATTTTTTTTTTAAAAGTAAAACTAACATACATGAGATGCACATTAAGTTATGACGTGAAAATTCATTTAAACAAATCCACTATCACTTACGTCCCTTGGGGTACACGAGGATGCATTACAAAACTTAGTTCCCTACATCAATGATAAGGAATGAAAACCAAATTTAATCCATGATCAAGCATACATATAAAACCATCAATAAGAACCATTCATTTAAATAAATACAACACTTTGAAAAACATCTGATATGGACCCATATCCACACAAGGTTTACCAATGCCAAAATATTACATCACATCCTTTTCATTACTTTACATTGTTCAAGTCTTACAATGATATAGACATGTTTCCCAATATGGGCAGGAATCACATGACATAATAGAATCGTACAACTCTGGAGTTGCCGCAACAACACCAATCTGCACCTCTCGATCCTTGACTGGGGACCCAATGGGGTGCTTAGCACGTTCCACCCGACCACGTGGGTCCGAAGACCCACCCCCCGTGCTAAGGAGCTGACAAGAAGAAACCTCAACCAAGAACATCCAACAGGAAACCACAAGACTCAACGCCAAACAAAGGTATCACAAAACAAGGATTACAGTGACATAATCAACGACACTCATGAGTCAATAAGATCAAATAAAACTACGAAACTCATCACATTTAACCCAAGCACTAACAATTAAGCAAGTCCCAAAGAACATTCATAAATCATTTTCACAAGAATCTGAAACAACATAAAGATTACAATATCCAGAGGCGACAAGAAACAAAACAAGGGTGTCTAGTGGAGAGTGTCATCGCATAGCTCACTGGATTCTCCTCGCCCTTCCTCCAACTAGGCGCCGCACCCATCTATGATCTCCTGCCCTTCCTCCTAACTGAGGCCGCACCATAGGGTAAGCTAATGCGAGCTTCGTAATCTCATGAAGACGAGATCTACAACTGGCCTACTCACGCCTATCACTAGTCTATGGTAGCCCTAATGCATAGACGAGGAATCCAGTTTTAATTATCTTGTGTGTTTTACTACCCATCCCCCTAAATTCTATTGTTTAGGTTATCACTTGTTTAATTACTCTTTCGTGGGTTATCCTGAGCCCTTCCTCATCTTGAGGCGCCGGCGCCCACGAAGAGCCACTCTCCCTAAGACCCCTAACATAAACCAAACTAGGCAAGGGTGGTACCATAACAGATAAATAAACTCAAGACCAAACCACGCGAGGCACTAACCATCTCGCTATAAACACATAATCAACGTCTCAACAATTCATGTACAACCCTTTTAAAATCATGATATCAAAACACTTGCCACAACAAGGGCACCTAAAGAGAGAACATCAACTGACAATAATCTCAAGCCTCTGGAAGCCAAAAGAACGACAATCCACAAACAAGGGAGAAATGAAGCAACAAGATTAAGTTAATGATACGTGGCTTCAAGCCAATTTCAACACCAACCCAATGAATAAAGGACCCTCAAATCAACATAAACTAAGAAGGTAATACTTATCAGAACATCAAGGACTTCAAGATATTCACAAGAATCCCAACCAGAAACAACTCAATAAAGCAACCATAACAAAATCAACAACCAAACACTCAAATGAAATGACATTCATTATCCAAATCAATTAACCACTAGAATTGAATAACTTTACAACTTAAAAATAATCAAGCATTTTGTGATAACACTCTCAAGTATGCTAATAACTTATCCATAAAGAGAATTTACAATATAGCCATTAAATGATTATAAAGGGAAACGATATCCAAAAGACCATCCCGAAATAGAAACATTCTTTTACCATCACCATTTTAATACATATACAAGCATACATATTACAAGTTAAAATATATTAAAATATGAGCAATATATTGCAACCTCAAAATATGTTAAATACTTATTTCCTTACACACACACACACATATATATATGAATATCAAAATTAATTCTGCTCTCTCATCATTCATCTTAACCACTAGACTCAATAAAATAATGAAATGCAACTTGATAACCAAAAGTAAATTGCTTATTCAAAATTACTATAATAATATGAATGTAATAAAATAATGAAAGGCCTAACATTACTCAAACGATAGGTTTTCTTTAATTACAAGGTCTAGATTGTATATAAAATTTACTTGTGATAGTTCTATCTTTTTACCCTATGTTTCACCATTCTAAAATGGCTAGAGGAGTAAAACAGAGGGGTAGAGATCAAATATCTTCCTTGATACATAACCTTCAAAATAACCCCAAGAAGTATGTTAAGTCTCTACTAGGAATTTAGAGATAAGATTCTTACCTTTTATAGCAGTATAATTTTACATCTATCACAATTGTAGATTACAAATGCTAATGATCATAAACGATTCATAGAAAATAAGTACCCAAAAATATAAATGTATATAAAAATATCTACTTAAGTTCACAATACCCAAGCATTTTCAAAAGACTCGTTAATTGAAAATTACTCTTGCCTTAACAACTTTCTATAGATTTCAAGTGCTCGACTGTGCTAGATCGGCAAAGGACTCAAAGTGACTATTTAATTTACTACACCCTTGCAAGTCTAAATTTTGTAGCTGTGGTAGGTTGTCAATGGTTTCAGGGAGGCTATTTAGTTCTGTACAACGCCTCAACTCTAAAAGTTGTAACTGTGATAGGTTCCCAGGTATATTAGAAAGTCGATATTGGACTTAGGAAATATCGACACCTACTTGCATTAGTATCATATCCCAAATGAAATCCACAAGGCTGAGGGTTAGGAGAAAGGGTGCAAATACGTGACTTAAGAGTAGAGGAATAATATACAACTTTTCTTTTCTAATCTGGTCATTTTTCTGTTTGGAGGAAAATTTCCAGAGACGTGCTCAAATTGGAGTTTGGAAATTAAACTTCTCCGTGATCAATGGAAAGCTCCTTTTTGTGTTAGCATATGACAATATTCTATTTTGAAGTGCTGCAACAGCGATGAATTGACAGAAGAATCAAGTAGGTTATTTAAACCTTTGATATTTCCTATTATGTTCAAGTGTGCGGCTGAGACCTCGGCTTCAGAAAAAAAGTTGCAATCAAGACAGAGGCAGTAAGGCTACAATTTAAAGAAAGGCCAATTCAGGTGGTGAGTCGTCTAAGAAGAAAAGTTAAATAAGTCAATGATCAAAGAAGAGAAAGTAACAGGCAATTCATGGCAACCTGGCAGCACTAAAGTTACAAAATGTAAGGTTGTAGCAGGGTTGAATGTTTCACTAGACACCAGCGAATATGGAAAATCAAGAACAATACCGAGATTTGCATGACCAACGGTTACCAAATGGACGTCCGACAAACAACAACGATAGTTGCAAGTTTACAGTGATGCTCTTAACAGAATTTATTCCCTACGAAGGATCCAGATAAATGTTCACCAATGGATTCAGTGATCAAATGAAAGGCACCTGAGACCGATTCTGACCAAGTGAAGAGACGACAACCATCACTTGTAAGGTATAAAGAGTAACACACATAATTTTGAGTACATAACATATCTACTGAAGCACGACTATGGCAACAATATTAGTCATAACGCAAAGAGTTTACAGGCCAGGCGCAAGAAGGAAACGTTTCACAGTGACCATTAATGGGCAGTCTAACCTTACAGTAAATTAGGAAATTTTAAATGCAGCCCTTAGTGTTGAATGCCATCAAAATTACAACATACGAACCCGAGTACAAATCAAGACCAGTGGCTGTAAGCAGAAGTTAATATGCATGAACAGAAATGCACACACCTAAGTAAATATTTGTCTAGATTCAATAATCCAATACCGAGTAGAATATTCAATCAGATTGATCTAATCAAAGCTCAAGACAACATAAGGTTGGAGGTAGCTAATGCCAAAAATAACACATTGGGTATGCCTTTCAAGTGGTCAACCAAGCATGCAAAGTTAAGATGAAATGGGGTAAAAGCTTCCAACGAATCTCTCGGGCAAAGGGAGAAACGAGTTGCCCACCCAAAATCCAAACGTAGGCCAAATTCTTTCATGTAGAAAGCGGCCAGTTAGTAGAGGAATGTCCATTAAATGGATTTTAAGAACAAAGAAAACAAGGCAATGGTAGAACTCGATATGCGCATATGTGGATTCATTACAATGGCTCAAGAGAACTTTGAAGCAATCATGTTTGACCGTTACAAATCAGGGTAAGCAAAGAGTGAATGCTGAATAACAGTATAATTCATTCCTAGTGAAGGGTGAAGAAAATGTGGAGTGAGCTGTGTTACACACACATACTTAGGTGGCCTGATCACAGCGCGGAAAGAAAACTGAAATGAAGGGTTGCTAGCCCTGGAATGAAACTCGGACTCTCCATAGTATAGAGTAGGTTATCTCAGAAAAATCATCAAAAAACTACACAAGGAGAGATATAAAACCAACATACCGCCATGCCAACTCCCAGGTCGATATATAAATATGGTGTGCCCGTGATTCTTCCTAACATCTTCCATGTGAAATGCTTCATGTTACAGGAATCCTACATTCATCCAATTCGTCCAATTCTGTCCCCCCGAAGAGAAGGGGTATCCTCTTGCTATAACCATCCGTTTAACACTAGTTCATAGCGGCCTATTAGCTGGCACCGCCTCCCCCTAAAATTGATTCTACATAAAGCATATATCCAACGAGATTTTGATTTTAATTTTGATTTTTGTTTTATTTTTATTTTTATTTTTTTATTTTTATTTTTACTTTATTTATTTTATTTTTAAGACAAAATCAAGCAATCCTCATTAAAAAGCAAGTTTCCCCATCCAGATTTAGTTTCCAGTTGTGCATGAACACGTTTTCTTTTTTTAATTTTATCTTTCTTTTTCTATCTTTCCTTGCTTTTATTTCCTTTTTAATTTGTTGTCCTTATCTTCATTCGATTTGGTAATCCATTATAACATTTAATTTCCTTATACTATTTACCCATCTTTTGCATTAATAATAAATCTCAACCTTAAAAAGCAATTGTCAATAATTTTGATTATTATTAATACTTTATAACTTAATAATTAATAATTAATAACTTTATATTTTAACTCTCTTTATAATTTAATAATTTATTTAATTCCAAGCTACAAATCATGTTGAACACCCAAAACGACATAATCTATCTAATTCAGAATTAATTTATGTTTTCTATTATCAATTTAATTTAATCGAATTGATTAATCAAGACTAACCATAATATCAATTTTATCACCTAACTTAAAGTCAATTAAACAAGGAAATCAACAAAGTGTCTCAAATCAACCTAACATACTTACACCAATATGACGAAGAACCAAATGCAGAGGGGCACTACACACAACCCTATAAAAACCATTTCAATACACAATAAATTTTTCCAATAAATCAATTGCTCGAGAAAATTCAATTTGATTTTAAATCACATAATTTATCTCTAACCTTCTCAACTACACTTTAGCATTGCACTTTTAGTAAAATTATCATATTAAATCCATAATCACAACATATAAAGTCTTTTATATATACATATATATATATATATACATATATACGCTTTTATGCGTTTATACATATATATGTATATATATATAAAATAAAACATATATATTAAAATCATTTTATAAAAACATATTATAAAATTAATAAATATATCATTCTTGTAAAAATATTATATATATATATATACACATACATATATATATAATAAAATTGAAATTATATAAAAGAAACGCGTTTAATAAAAAAAATGAATTTACTTTTTTTTTTTTTTAAACAAACAAAGTACCATTGGTGGTATTGCGTACCTCCCTATGGGACACCGTAGTCCCCACCAGACTGCATACAACAGTCTGTGACTGTTGTGTGCAGTTTGTGTGGACTGCGCGCAACGCCCACCATGGGGGGGTCAGGGGTGGTACGACCACCACTGACCACTCCCCCCCTTCACATATAAATAAATTTTTATTATAATTGTTTTTTATTCTATTAAATATGCGGTAAGTGGATTTAATTCAAATATGAATATATATATATATAAATATTTGCCAAAAAAAATACATAAATACAATGAATAACCAATCTAGTTTTTCCAACACAAAGTAAATAGGGCATATAATTTTAATTTCCACAATAATTGATTTCTTTTCAACCAAAAATTTCACAACTAGATTTAATGAGGATTTTCAAAAGATTTTTCAATAGTTTTCAACAAAAGATTCAAAGCTTTACACACCCAATTTTTTTAATAACAGAACCCTCTTTCAAAAACAGAGAAATTGATTTTTGAACGTGGCAGACAAGATTTTATTCACAGAATATTAAATCAAGAAAGAAACAATAAATTTAAAGGAACCTGGAGTCCTTCGTTCGATGTAGAATCCAAACACAATAGCTCTCTTCCTCTTTGCAAGTAGAATCCCCTTTGCAGTTTCTTCTCAGTTTCCTTCCTTTAGCTCTCTTCTGAATCAATCTTTCTTTCTTTTTTAATCTTTTCTTACAGATCAACTTTCACCCAGAAGCACAAAACAAAACTATTTTTCTTTTCTTCTCTTTTTTCAGACAAAAAAACCAGAAAATCCCTCTATGTCCAAAAAACTTCCTCCTAATAAAATAAAAATAAATATAAATATAAAGCTCTTCTTTTTCCTAAAAAATCCTCCACAATCATTGGTTCTTTTCTTGCTTTTAAAAGCACACACTTATCTCACAATTTTAATTAAAAATAAATTATTTTCTCATGCTATTATCCTCACAAGATATTCTCTTCTGATTTTCTAATTTAATATCAGGAAAAAGATAATATATAATTATCATCTTCATTATTTATTTAAATTAATTACTTACACTTTTAATTAATTAACTAACTTTTTAATTTACAATATATTTAAAATTCAACATTTTACTAACTTACAATTAATCAAAGCAACAAAACAACATTAATTAATCCTATAACATAAAGATTAATTAAATAACCACTAACCATAAATAAAATAAATAATCAACAATCAAACAATACCAAGACGAGGACAAAACCTAAATCATGACACAACAAACTCACAAAGGGATGACGGACTTGGGATGAGGACACTTCCTTATCAACTCCCTTTTTCAACATTGTACCCATTAGGTTAATTTAATGCTCGCCCTGTCCTATCGAAACAGGTGGATCGAGACTTTATTCCTGCATACCAATAAACGTCAAGTAACATGTATATATAATCAAATACATCACATCGTGAGAAGGAGTCACAACGTAGCAGGGCATTCGCAAATGAGTGGTGCTACACTGTCCCTTCACCAAAGCTACAATAACAACTACAACATTAAGTATAAAGTGACATCACTAAACGAAACTGATCACATTGTATCATCACAAAATAATTACTAATCTATTGCATTACAATATACTACTGCATCAAATTAAACATTACCAAATCAAGTGTAACCATCGTGTCATATCATAATATCCATGTCATCAAATAAAGTAGCAGAGTCATCAAACAGTTTAAACTATCCAATCCACCACACCAACCAACAAACAGTAACTACCAAAGTCTCAAAGTATCAAGCAAAACCACAGAAGTATCAAGTCCAAACAACAACATGAGGGGTATTACATTAGTTCACTTGGCTAACCCTATAGTATCTTGAGTGACTCTCCAATTGAAGGTTGGTAAGAGGTTTTAGAGGTGCACAAGTACCTGAAACCTAGTTTAGAGATTGAAAAGGATGGAGAATATGGCTAAGAAGAAATGATAAATTATCATATAGTCAATTAAATTTGAGAGGAAGTACAATTCATGCTACATGGGTCATGTGCTAGACCCACTAGATCATCATTAGACTACCATGTCGACTCATGCAATTTTGGGCACTCACATGTTGTTTGATCATTTTCTATGGAAAAGAGGTTGCTAAATGGTGCACGCATATGGAAGCACAACATGAAGATGCTAATTTTTTGTGTATCACAAATGTATGGTCTAATCGAACACTAGCATGTGCAACCATGTGCAAGGAAGTATTATATGTATAAGTAGTGTTCTACAATTTTGAACAATGTTGCACTTAGATGCATGAGCACCATGTTGTGTGCATTAAGTGATGTTGAGGGATCAAATGACGTGGGCATGCAAGGTTGTCCTTAAAATAACTAGTTCACCAATAGTGCAAAAATATTAGTCATGATTAGACAAACACCTTGGAACTAGAAAATTCTTAGTCTGTTGACTTGGGTTGTTTTCATGATTACATATTTGATCCCACACCTATAGACCTAATTTAATTTTTGGATCTAATGTATGCCTACATACTCAATCTTTGCTAATTTACAGATTGTTGATTTTTCTTTGCCTCAATATTCTTTTATGAGACATAAAGTGCCTCATTTTCTTATATAACAAAGTAACCCATTTTCCCCTTTCCTATACCCTTTTTATGTGGATTTAAGAGTATCTTAGAAAATACTACTTACTAAGATAAAAATAAGATATATATGCTAGTCTACTTCTAGTTGGTCATTGATGTTTAAATTATTGATATTTTGACCCCTAGCTTGGTCACAATTTATTTATTTATTTTGACGTAAACGAGGGAAAAATTTAATAAAGGAAAAGACATAAGGACCAAAATTGAAAATGGTTTTTTTGAACTCCAAAGTTTCTAGCAAGAAAGGCCAACAAGATATCTTTAAACTTTTAGTTTTTAAGAATTAGCTCAAAAAATTGTGCCCTTGGACTTCAGAGAAACACATGACAAAATCTATAAAACACTCGCAAGAACCAATTACAAGATAAAAGGTAGCAAAGGTTGAGCAATTTTCCTAGCTCTAGAATTATAGCAAAATCCTTGTTCACAAGTATTCAACCATTAGCATGTGAATATAGCCTACGAAAACATGATAATAAATGCAATCTATCATTGAAGAATCACCTTCACCTTTCATGAAACTTATCAATAGATTGTTCATTATGAAGAGACCACTTTTTAATGTTTAGTTATAGTTAAAGCTCTAGAATCCTAGTAGAATTAGAATATGATATTGTGTATTAGCTTGATAGCAAGATTGTATAAGTAACATTGTGTTTCTAGGATTCTTCTTGGGTCAATTTGGTAGAGCTTCATAAATAAGTCTATTGAATCCCAAAAAATTTAGAAAAAAAATCTATAGAATTTGAGCAATAGACTATGCGATAGATTATGTAATCTTTTCTTTTAGAAAACAAAAATATAACATGGTTTTACAATCTTTGTTATTTCATAAAATAAATGATTGCTTGATTATTGAATACACTAGTTAGAAGTAGTCTCATTCATATGGAGAAGCAGGGACCGCTCATCTAGAGAAAGAAAGAAAAATGATATTTTTTAGTTAAAGTTCATATGGTTTTATTTGTAATAAATAGTATTATTTTGTGATTGTTTTTATTATGTAGTTTGTGTCTTTGAAGTTGGTATAGTCATCCTACAAGTGTGTTAGCTATTCTAGTCTTTTTTTAAAGAAGCACCTTGTTTGTCAGTATTCATTTTGCTTATTCACCAAATACTATTTAGAAATTTGAAAATATTTTTTTAATTTTTTTAAAATTTGTTTAATATTAGTAATCTATTTTATTTTTCGTACAATCTCAATTTAACATAAGTACTCAAACTCATAGAATGATCCTTTTTTCAACAACTTTGATTTAACAAAAACATTTAAATTTCTAGATTAATTTGAATTCAACAATTTTGATTTTGTGCATTTTATTTCTTAGAGTAAAAAAACTCCTAGTTTAGGTTTCCAACCCTTATGTAGATAGTCTTAGGACATCGACTTGATTTGACAAGATAAATCATCTATTAAAGTGGATGGCTCGATAACACCACATCATTCTTTGTTTGTCAAAGCTTAATTTTTTTAAGGTGCTTGTTAGTTTGTACATGACATAGATAATAAATTCAATTTGTTAAACCATGTAAGGATAGTGAGTTAATGGCTGCATAAAAAGACCAAGTGCAACTCTCTCAAACATGCAAGATGCCTAGATGCTTGTGCAATGTAGATTCCTTAATAAATGTTCCTAATAATGTGTGGAAGTAATAATGATAGGTCTAAAATGATCTCATTGATGTCTAAAATGAATTAGGGCTACTTCCTTAAATACAACATCAAGAATCACAAATGAAATGTTTTTACATCTTGAACTGACAAACAACATTTATTAAGATTAGATCAAATCAAATCCCATAATAAAATTTAAATTTAAAAATAAGAAAATCATTTTTGTAAATATAATAGTAATTGAGATCATTTTAAATGCAAATTTAATCTAAAGTGAGAATTAAAAAAAAAAAAACTAATACTCGAATTATACACCTATTCTCAACTTAGAAAACATACAATCTATATAATTTTTATTATGTAATTAAATAAAAGCCACTCCAATCAAAGTGGATAGAAAACAAAACACCAAGGACATGGGTTCGCAATTTTCACCATTACCTACATCACAAAATCATGAAATGAACATTACGATCAGGTCTTTGCCTTCTTCCATAATTATGACAAATATCTTGAAAATAATATTCCGGTGATTGGAAGGTGTGTGACCAATCTGCAAGCTAAACATTATCCTGACGGAGTGTATCCAGTGCAATGGCTTCTGCAATCGATCCATTTATGTGTTCCTCAACCAGACCACATCTCGCGCCTCATTCTCTCCATTGGAAGACAACAAAAGTTTCCCCCTCTTCTTGCACACGTAAACTGAAGCGCCCTTCGTCGTCTTCACCAAATGCAAATATCATTATCTCAAAGGAGCTATTCCATGTCCTCAACAAAGAAAGAGACTGTCTGAAGGCCTTCACAATCCTTCAAAGGGCTATAACTCAAAAGGGGTACACTCCCCACACTTCAGTCTGCGAATTACTCATTCACCGCCTGGGCTGTGCAGGGCATTTGGAGCACATGCGGGGTGTTTTGAGCTTAATGAGTGAGCCAACAGAGGATGCTTTCTGCAACATCATTATGAGCTACGCCAAAGCACACATGGTCGACCAGGCCGTAGGAGTCCTTAACGAAATGGAGGTAGCAAAACTCCCACACACAACCAAAATCTACAACATTTTGCTGAATTTTCTTGTGTATGATAACAAGTTGACGATGGTAGAATCACTGTATTCACAAATGAGGTCTGCTGGGATCCAACCAGATGTTAAGACCTTCACCACATTGATCAAGGCCCTTTGTAAGGCTGGCAATATGGCTTCTGCATTGAGTTTGTTGAAACATATGTCGTCCGACTTTGGTTTGGCCCCCGATGAAGTGACATATAATACTCTTATGGCTGGGTTTATTCAGACAGATAGGATGGAAGAGGCCTTGGGGTTATTGAAGGAAATGGAACCAAATGGATGCACTCCTAATACTGTTAATTACACTACGCTAATCAACGGATTCTGCAACAAGGGCAAGATGGATGAGGCTTCCAAACTTCTAAAGGAGATGCGTGGAAATGGGCTCTCTCCAAATACTGTGACGTTCAATACACTAATCGATGGGCTCTGCAAGCAGGCAAGAACGGAGGAGGCTGTTAAACTTCTGGACGAGATGCGTTGCAGTGGGCAGTACCCAAATACTGTGATTTTCACTACACTAATAAATGGGTTTTGCAAGCAAGGAAGAATTGAAGAGGCTGTTAAGTTTCTGGCGGAGATGCGTGGAAATGGGCTCTCTCCAGATACTGTGACGTTCAATACACTAATCGATGGGTTTTGCAAGCAGGGAAGAATTGAAGATGCTGTTAAGTTTCTGGAGGAGATGCGTGGAAATGGGCTCTCTCCAGACACTGTGACGTTCAACACACTAATCGATGGGCTTTGCAAGCAGGGAAGAATTGAAGATGCTGATAAGTTTCTGGAGGAAATGCGTGGAAATGGGCTCTCTCCAGACACTGTGACGTTCAACACACTAATCAATGGGCTTTGCAATCAGGGAAGAATTGAAGATGCTGTTAAGTTTCTGGAGGAGATGCGTGGAAGTGGGCTCTGTCCAAATAGAGTGACGTTCACTACACTGATCAATGGGCTCTGCAAGCAGGCAAGAATAGAGGATGCTGTTAAACTTTTGGAGGAGATGTCTGGAAATAGGCTTTATCCAGATACTGTGACTTTCAATGGAGTAATCAGAAGGTTATGCAGAGCAAGAGACCTAGAGAAGGCAACAGAACTGCTTGAAAAGATGGTAGGAGAGGGCATTAAGCCTGATGTTGTTACATATAATACTGTAATTTTAGGTCTGTGCATTATGGGGAGGTCCCGAGACGCAAGAAAGCTTCTGGACGAAATGGCTGTGAAAGGCTGTGCTCCAGATATATTTACATATAATAGTGTGCTCCGTGCAATGCACACGGAGGGAAGAGCAGAAGCAGCTATTGAGCTTTTTAATGAGCTCACTAGCAAGGGGTACATACCTGATGATTATACTTACAATATCATATTTTTCCTCTGCAAGGATGGCAACCTCAATGCTGCTCTGAAGTTCATATATCGTTTGCTTGCCAGGGATTGTCTTCCAGACGGTAAGACTTACTATGTGCTGGTGAAGAGGCTTTTAAGGGAGGGGAAATCTCATCAAGCAACACAGCTTATGAAAAAACTGGAAGCAAAGGGCTTCTATAGTCAAAGCCCATCACATTCTGAAATCAGTTTCTCAAGAAATCAGTGATTCTTAGGCCATTTCTTGCCTGCTACAAGTAACTGCTCAAATCAGGAAATCACATTTAAAGAATATACTACTCCACTAATTGGTTACCATTTCAACATTTGTTCATAGTAATTGTTTTCTACCGCACAGAAATGGGTTCTGATTATTGAGCTCTATAGTATTCGGGATGTGACCCTGCCATCAGGACCTTGACCATAAAAAGGATGATTCATGCTACAGGCAGGGATACAAAAAGCTATAGTAATTTTTAGAGACCAATTGGAGAAGCAATAGAATTTAGTGAAATTTGATGTAGAAGGGTTTCCATTCAGATATCATGACTTTTATGACACTTATTGATTGTCTGTATGACTGTATCTATTAGGAAAGGGAAAGGATATGGTAAAGCTTGCCAAGCAGTAACAGTGCCTTAAAAAGACAATGGCGAATGGCTTTCTCAAAATAGGAAAAGTGCAAGAAACCATCAGTGTCTTGGACAAGTTATTGGATAAAAACTAATAAATGAGCTTGAATTTTATATGCAACTGGAATATCGTAACTCTTACCAAGGAGGAAATATATTGCAATTACTTCATTGGAATTTGCCATCATAGCCCGTTTGGTATCAAACAGCATTTAGTTTCAGTGAGGTGACAAAACTTGAGGTGAGCTTTCTTTTCTCATGTTGTCAGGGAATTTTGTAATTGTCATCATTACAACCACATCAGTATAGGTTTGATCCTATTAATATTATGATTTATTGTAGCAAAATTAGCAGCAGATATGTTTATTCTTCGAGTTGTTAAAGTTTACATTAGAAGACAGGCTATAATCATAATTAGTGAAACACTGATGTGTACATTTCCTGAGTCACTGACAAATAATATGTCAGCAGTAGGAAAAACCACCACTACTGCCACTGCTTCTGCTGCCTCTTCTGATGCCACTGCCAGCAGCAGCAGCAACAAAATTAAAAGAAGAAGAAAAAAGAGAGAAAGGTTTGGTGGTAATATACATTATGCAACCTAAACAATGTTACACTTCAGTACGAGTAGTGTGAAGTCTAACTTTTGTTTTATAAGAGGGAGTTAGTAGGCCCGATTAGGGAGGCTAGAAGAAAACTGAGTGAGTTTGCGAATGGTCATTCAGTGAATCTGTACATTAAGTACAGACAACGCTGTTGACTCCACCACTTTTAACTTACAAATTGTATGTTAGTTTTGATTCCTTGCATTTTGAATCTGCCATCCTCAATGTGTTCCCCATCTCTAGGAAGAGTTGGATCCACCACGGAAGAAGTATCAACATATCCAATATTCCCTGCAATTATTAAGCCATTAATAGTGCCTCTCTTCATATTTCTATTATTTCTTACACATGGTGAATCTCCTTGTCCTTGAATGAGCTCTTCTGAATTTTGCAATCTCATGATTGCAGATATTCCGTGTCTTGTATGCCATTCAGTCTTCAGACCACCACTACATTGAGAAAACAGATTGTGCCCAAGCCTTTCGCAACATCAACATAGTTCAGTTGACAATCAAAATGGTGGAGACATGGAAAATTGCCCTTTAAAGCCTCCAAGATTTCTAATCTGGAGTTCAACAAGGATACAGGATAAAGTTTTGTTTTCTTTATTTTTAATTATAAATTGACTAACATATGCCATAAATGTGAATTTGAATTATTATATTAGGTGAATGTCGGGCAATGTTTATGAAAGGGAAAGGAGAACCAGCATGCACCTTACAGCATCTTATATTTTGCTTAAACATATATTCAGTAACTTGATGCAAGCACATACTACTATGCCCTTAAAGCGGAAACAGACATAGTTGATTTCCCATCTCATTAACCCTTAGAGGAAAGGTAATGTAGTTTACAGATCTAAATGAAATTCAGCAGCATAACGACATATAAGTTGACATTTTAAGAACATAAAAAGAAGAAGAATAGAAGAAAGACATAAGAGAAGAGACACCAATATACGTGGGGAAAACCCTTTTAGGTAAAAAACCCCACACTCCAAAGCATCGAACCAATGTATTAAACTGCAACAACAAACATGTTACAATACACTTGCAAGCTCAAAGCCTTAACATGGAGATTTACATCTTGCTCCTCTGGAAGAAAAACTGAAAGCATAACCCTGCATAAAACTCTCCTCCCACAAACTTCTCCTCAAGCCTCCAATTTATAGACTTCTGGCTATACAAGAAACCATCTGTAGTTTTACAAAACCATGTGCTTAACTTCTCAGCCAAGATTCCAGTCTAAAAATAAGCTCTCACGTCCAAATTGTTCTCCCCTATTTTTGACCCTTACAGTTGTCATAGAATCTGTCATAATACATCTAAAAATAGTCCTTCCATGATATACTATCATGTGGGCATCTTTTGACAACTAATATTTCAATTTTCAAGGCACCGACATGTGGCAAAAGTGCCAATTACAAATTCAAACGCCCCTCTTTTATGTTGGAGCTGAATAAAATAATAACCAACTGTGGGAAAATATTAAATGACAAATAAAAATTAATAATGGAAAATTCTGCAAGGTTGAGACACCTAATTTTCCAATATTCTCCCACTTGTCGAATACCTTGCAAGAGTCGGGGATTACACGACCAGTCTGTGAACAACCAAGGTTACCATACTGCCTCAACTGAACTTCACTATGCTCACGAGTTTTACATAAGCACCAGAACACAACTTTGAAGTCCAAACACCTCCAAAACAAGATCAAGCATGAATGCTCCAAAAATAGTTAGAATAACAACCACAGCTTTACATCGAGCTAAAAAACCCACCATTGATAGAACTTTTGCACATGACATATCTAGCCCATACTGCAGCTCTCATCCCTGTATAATCCACTGTCCTGCTCAAAGTTGTCATCTTCCATGATAACAAACACACCAAAGCCAGTGATGTACAAAAAATCTGAAGACCTTTGATACTGCAGTCCAATGAAAAATAATCTACCAAAGATATACATACATCCTAGGAATCATACTGCATGAGCAATGCCAACCAAATCAACACAAAGTCTACCAATCAGCACTTACATAAAAGTGTGGCTTATAATCAAAGCATGTAATACAAAGAAAAATCATAATGATCTGCAAACTACAACCAACTGCTGCAAACTATAGCATACTTCCACAAACAATTTTCTGCTCACTCTCTCACCTTTGATCTCCTCCACTTCTCCGAAGTCCTCCACGTCTCAAATGATATACATTAAAAGAACACATACTGTTGCTAAAAAACAATAAAGTACAACAACAGTAGATGACCACAAACCTAGTGATCATACTAGATGAATAAGAACCTCTAGGAAGAAACATGAGACCATAAAGAGAAACTGCAAACCATATCATGTCCTTCTACCAACACCACCAAGTGCTAAGCTGTGCCAAGTAAGATCTTCTTCACAAAACCCCAACTGAAAAACCTCAACAACATCCATACACTCAACATCATAGATCAAGTACAACAATGTAACAATGCCAACATGGATGTAAGCCTCTCTAATCAAGAAGATCAAACTCATAGAAAACATTCCCATAAACCATCTCCTAACAATCCTCATAAAAGAATGATATCATAAACTCGAATGCACAAGGAGATAACCTTGCCATAACATCTCTCAAAATGAATCCTCGAGAACTAACTATCCATAGCTCAAGATCCATATCTATGAAAGATAAATCATATAAACTCATGCTAAACCATCCTCAAATGAGTATCCAAAACACCATGAATCAACTCAATCCCATGAGAAATCAAAGCACAAAACATAACACATCTGAAAGATATAATGGGAAATACCTCTCAAATCATAAGCTGCCGAGTGAATTGAGAGTGGGGAATGAGAATTATTCACTGAGATACACTAAGCCTCATAGACTCTCTCCAAGAACAAACTCCTCTCAGCTCCAAACATGAACTCATGTCCATAACAAGTGAAGGTTCCTCGGTCTTTCTAATGAAATTTCACCATTCCAACACATGATCCCCATAACAAGAGATCTCTAGCCTCACCTCAAGTCTCTCTAGTATCCATGAGCATCCCTCAACTAGTACATGTCAACTTCAAATGCATCCTGCAAAATCATGAAGCTTCAAGCAAATGATTAATACTCAAAACTGAAGAGAACTTCACTAGACCACTGTCAAAGCTCCCACTGCATGTCTGCAAAATCCAGGAACACACATGACAACATGATCTAACATCTCCTCCTAGGAGATCACTACCTGCTCCAATGAACATATCTTGCCAAAGGGGTGCCATCATGCCAAAACTTCAATCTTAGAAATAAGAATTCATCATGGCACAATACCATCTCCAATCACATTCAAAGATAACTATCCTCTAACAATGGAACTCAAGATGTCAATAATTTCACAGCATATAAGGATCATAATCCAAAAGTCTTACCATGACACCTACAACCACTGTAGAAGATCATCCATCACCAAGTGATAAATCCACATCACTGCCAAAGCTCCCACTGAAACTATGATATCGAGCTTATCAAGGCATTATGATAACCATCCTCTCAATGAAGATAATACATGGCTCTAACACAATCAAATACTTCACCTGCAATATCAGTAGTACAAAAGAATAAAGTAGAACCAAGATCTCCAAGTCAAGAAGATAAAACCATCACTGTCAAAAGCCCACACTAAACTGTGTAACCAAGCTATCCATGACATCGTGATAAACATGCTACAAGCCCCAATAACCAACTATCCAGGCACTCTAATCATCCATCCTCTCATCTCAATGCAACATACCAATGCACAAATGACCACAGACAAGGCCAACTAACAAACTCTGCATAAATACTGAATCAATCTTGTGGATATAGACAGTCCACATCCGAGTCATCCCACTACAATTAAATAGGTGATCAGCCCACAAAACTGCATAACTCATAGATCCCGACATGAAACATGCAAACTCATCATCACATTAGTAACCTGCAAACTAAGATAACAAGAAGATAAAATGTAGACCACAAGACTCAAACACCAAATCAACTGTAGATCTGATTTGCCAAACAAGTCCACATATGAGTAGCCATAGTCAAGGAACCCATCAATCAAATACTGTAGAAATGATGAGTGACTAATCACATACCAACATCTCCACACTAAGAAAGCTACAAACCTCCTCACACCATGCACGAAGCATACATGCAAACCTGCAACTATCTTACATCTAGAAACACCCACAAGGAATCATAATCTGAAAAATAGTTTATTCGCAGAGCTACAAAACCACAAGTTTTGATTAACCGTGTAAAACCTGCAAAACCACCATGTCACTACACACATGCGAATCCATATCCACTTATCATCTGGAAGACCAACAAGTCTGAAAACCACCAATAACAACTTTACCAGAACAATGGAATAACACAGATAAGCATAACCATAGATTTTGAACAAAAAATCTACAAAACCCTCATATCAAATCAATATGAAACTGAGACATGCAAGTACTAGGTCAACCGAAAGGAAGTAGAGGTCCAGGAACTCCAGGCCCACTTGTAGGCCAATTCCATAACCACCACCATGTACAAGCATACGAAGGAGCTAGGTTGTTCCAAAAGCTTTCAGATCATCCAATGATCAACTCCACAACCTACATGCATTTGAGGTTAACAAAACAATGCCTTCCAATGCCAAGGACTAAAACCAAGCACCCAACATAAGCATATTAAACCATAGTCACGACAACCCAATTTTCTCCATGTGATTAGGGAGCCAAGAACAAACACCCAACATGAATACTTTGTTGCAGCTGACCATAGAAAGAGAGAACATAACCACCATGCATGAGGGTTATTACATACTATCAAATAGGAGCTCCAGATCAATATCATATTAAATCTAACCACATGATCAACTCCATAAAACTCTATCTTCTCCATTCTTCACAATGCCTGTTGTTTTCAGAAAACAAGATCAACTGCAAAACTTCCACTCAACCAAGAATTAATAATCAACCAATTCCTTCAAAACAAATTCCCTCAAGCTTGCCAAGCTAAGAAATCACAACAGAAGAAATACTCAGAACCTTAAACACTATAGAACCAACACATGCAATCTCATGCAACCATGGAACCTCCATAGCTCTGATACCAATTGAAAGGGAAAGGAGAACCAACATGCACCTTACAGCATCTTATATTTTGCTTAAACATATATTCAGTAACTTGATGCAAGCACATACTACTATGCCCTTAAAGCGGAAACAGACATAGTTGATTTCCCATCTCATTAACCCTTAGAGGAAAGGTAATGTAGTTTACAGATTTAAATGAAATTCAGCAGAATAACGACATATAAGTTTAACATTTTAAGAACATGAAAAGAAGAAGAATAGAAGAAAGACATAAGAGAAGAGACACCAATATATGTGGGGAAAACCGTTTCAGGTAAAATACCCCACACTCCAAAGCATCGAACCAATGTATTAAACTGCAACAACAAACATGTTACAATACACTTGCAAGCTCAAAGCCTTAACATGGAGATTTACATCTTGCTCCTCTGGAAGAAAAACTGACAGCATAACCCTACATAAAACTCTCCTCCCACAAACTTCTCCTCAAGCCTCCAATTTATAGACTTCTGGCTATACAAGAAACCATCTGTAGTTTTACAAAACCATGTGCTTAACTTCTCAGCCAAGATTCCAGTCTAAAAATAAGCTCTCACGTCCAAATTGTTCTCCCCTATTTTTGACCCTTATAGTTGTCATAGAATCTGTCATAATACATCTAAAAATAGTCCTTCCATGATATACTATCATGTGGGCATCTTTGACAATTAATATTTCAATTTTCAAGGCACCGACATGTGGCAAAAGTGCCAATTACAAATTCAAACGCCCCTCTTTTATGTTGGAGCTGAATAAAATAATAACCAACTGTGGGAAAATATTAAATGACAAATAAAAATTAATAATGGAAAATTCTGCAAGGTTGAGACACCTAATTTTCCAACAGTTTATAACACCACTGTTTTTTTCCTTTTAGCGACCTTGGTGAGTTTGTGGATCAATTGTTGGAGTTGTGTTAGACAATTGGATGTAGCCCCAACTCTGTAGCACTCCAGCTGGTGGCAGGGGATTTTTAGCATGAAATATTAAAGTTGGCACAATTAAGTTTTACTGTGACTCTGGATATTTTGGGACCAGGGGGATCAAGGTAAACATCTCTACAACCTGAATCATTCCCAATTTAATAGGTCTTGCTTTTTATCTGAGATCATGTGAAAATGATTTAGTATCTTTGCAATGATTTGCTTGATTACATGGTTTGCGTATGGAAAGTACTAGTGAAGAAAAGAGCTCGTGTAAAAATCCTTTCCAAGAGCTTTGGTGAGTTCTAGTTGTTGTTGATGGCCTTGATTATGGAGCAAATAGTCTTTTATTGGTGAATTATGTTCCAGCTTATGACTTTGACTTTTGTCACATCTTGTGATAAGAATTTACTTGTGCGCTCTCATGTAAAATTCTTGTATCAAACTATTGGATGAAGAAGATTTCTGAAAGCTTTTATATTTGCATGAAGAAGAATGTTTTGAAGATTTAGTGGAAGAGTTGAGGTATTTATGGGACCTTCCCTTAAGCATTGAAAGTTTTAGATGGACAAGCTTGATCAGATCTACTGGAAATGGCAATTGGACAACTTCCACAAACTGCTGCCATATGAGATATTGCAAAAGATATTAAATGATAATTACAACTCTTTTAGTAGCAAACCGAGGAAATGTTTTCGGATGTTGCTCATTTCTTGGTGCAAGAAGACAAACATCTGGCCTTGACAATTTTGAAAGGACTATGTTCCAGTGCTTTGGATTGCCTTGAAATTCTCCCTTGTCAAATTGAAAATGGTGATGCTGGTTTTAATGGTGAAATCCAACACCATAAATGTCCATTTCGTAGGGAATTTGTTATTCAGATTGTGAGAGTATTCTCTCTCTAGTCACAATATTGAGTGCTCAACTAATTTTCTTGTGAATATGAACATTTTCTGGATTTCTTTTCTAGCTAATGCATTTACTCACGGGTAAAAGAATACCATGTATTTGGATACCACCATGGAATGTTTGTTTTTCCAATGTTTCAAGTCTCCTTCGCGGCTCCTCGCCAGGTATATTACAAGATTAATGATATGGTTTTTTGGATTGCCCTCATTACTTTTTAAATACAAAAAGTTAGTGTAGTAATTTATAATTAGAGGAAAATTGATCTTATAATTTAGATTTTAGATTTATTTTTAATGCATAGATTACAATGCTTCCTAAAGGATCTGGCAAGAAAAATGATCAGAGAAATGTCAACAATTACATCTTGATGACAAGAATAACAACACAACAACTTTACCATCACATCATCCCACTATTGACTGAATCCAATAATTTTTTTGTTCAATTTGATGTTCTTTATTTTTTGATTGGTTAATATCCTTTTTGTGGTGTCCTCTGGCTTCGATGCCATTACCAATGTGAACTATTCCCTGAAATTCACCCGGAACTTGCAATTGGTCTTGTTCATTGGATAATATGCTATAACCAAAATTGGGCACGGTTGTTTTACCCAATTCAACAGTCAACGTTTTGAAGGTCTTAAGCATGTAACATATCTCTCATGGATTTGAACATAGGTCTCCATTATGAAAGCCCTGATGATTTATTGCTTGAGCTCATTCCATTTGACTTCTTCAGTTTGGTTTTCAAAATATCTTTCTAATTAACCTGCTTTTTTTACCTTCAAAACCCTGCTATGGAGCAGGAATTCCTAGCAATGAAGACAGGGAGAAACTACAATTGCCAGGAATATTTTGGTAAGTTACTCTAAACAAAAGAAAATAGAAGCTTCCACAGCTAGGTCAACCTACACGTGAATTAAAATTTTTAGTGCTTGAATATTTCATGGTTCTTGGAAGTCCTAGTTTTGAATCCTGATTCTAGTCTCTCAGAAGATTTGGAATGGCTTTTTCATTTGTAGATTTAGCCACCATCATTTTTTACTGTGAAGTGTAGGAGTCTTGGAAGTTAATGGTGTCTACCTTGAAGTTTTAAGCAGGAAATTGATTCATAAAGTAATTAGTTCTTGCCTTTTGGCAAACATTTTATAGCCCATTTGTTTTCATGGCAATTAACACATTAGATGGATTGGCACCCCCTTTGCAATCTCAGTTAGGGTTCTAAGTACTTCAATGACAATGACTAGTGTTGCAACTTTGAACAGTCCCCTATTTGGTGAAATAGCTTTGATAAATCGTTTGGGAAAGCTGAACAATCTAGGGAAGATCACCTTGAAAAATATAAAAGGCTTGATATCACCCCCAATTTATTTTGAGGAAGTAAGAAGCCTTAGACATTTAGATCTATTTGGGTGTCTGATCTGGACACGTTGCTTGCTTTTTTTCCAGGGTAGTAAAACTTAAATATCCAACATTGCAAGATTGCAACAACCTGGTCAAAACAAATTTGGTAAGCACCTCCATGCTCAAGTACCCTAACTTTTGAATGTTGTGGCATGTTGAAACAGTCACATACGGAAATCATAGCTCAGATGTCTTTAAGGTATCCAAATTTGTTGTGTACAAGGCTAGAGCAATTGCCATGATTACAAAAGCTGAAATGTTTAGGAAAACAATTGATAGGGAGTGAATTGACAGAAGTTAATGGCCCTCCGGTTATAGTCTTGACCTTGTTTGATTGTTCCAATTTGTATGATATTGGTACTCGAAGGACTACATTATTTGGAAAGAAGAGTGCTTGAGTCGTGTGAGGAGCGGGCTAGAAGCCATGGAATGAACGAAGATTAGAGTTGTGGAAGTGGAGCTTTGTCCAATTGCTGGAATTAGTTTTGAAAGGCTCACAATGGAAAGTGGTGAGAGGTAATCTAACATTGAATAGTTTTGAAATGTAAGCGTGGTGGACGTACAGTAGTAGCAAAACCTGCCAAAAAAATGCAAGTAAATGCCCTTAGATCACCCTCTGGATCCAGAAATTTGGCAATTCAGAATGAGACGATCAGGTTTTCAAATACCCAGTCAATGTAAGGCCAAACCATGTTGACCTGCGAATGCTCAGGTTTGTCAAAAATGAAATGTTGGTTTTGTGTCCCCGCCAGAAAAGCAAAAAGCAAAGAATTTATAATGATTTCTTTTAAGGGTTTTACTTTTTCAAACACCCAATCAACGTAAGGCCAAACCATGGTTGACCTGCAAATGATACCCAAGTTTTAAAAATAAAATGTAGGTTTTGTTTCCCCTTCACACATTAAAGTCTCTTCCTGCCAAAATCGAAAAATTAAATAAATAATTTATAACGAATTTTTTAAAAGGTTTTACTTTTTCAAAAATCCTAAAAAAATTTCTTATTGTTTTGACTTTAAAGTTAAGGAGAAAAAGTTTGAGACTTAATAGGGAAAAGGCAAACTACATAATATACGATCAACAAATTAGGGTACATCAACTTGCATTTTACATTTACATATTTTCCAGCTACAACGCGGAAGAAGTATGTTTTTTTAAACTTCTGGTTTAATAGTTCAACATTTATCAATTGGAACCTTCAGTTCTAAGCTTTTAGCTAGGCATTAAGTGTAACCCTATGTTAGGTTTAGGATTTTTTTTTTTCCTAAAGAATTGAACACTATTGTTTTCATGCTAGACATAATCTTAATGGTAAATAAATTTTTAGTATATGAATAGGGGTAGGCGATTGGATCCCAAGTGGTTTGGGGGACAATCTTATCTACTAACTGTTAATGTTAGGATCAGATTTAATAGAAAGCAGAAAAATGAACATAAAGAACAAATGAACACAGTATTTATCCTGGGAAAACCCTCCTTCTCGAGGGAGAAAAACCCAGCCACAAATATGTCTCTTATATATTGAATGAAGTAGCAGCAAACAGCTTACAACTTGACCCACAGAAGAATAGCACCTCTCCTAGATGCCAATAAATCAGCTTACAAGTCTCAGCACCTCTCCTAGATGCCAATATACAGAAAACTTCTGATCAATCTGCTCTTCAAAGGATAATAACCTGCTCTAAAATAATCCAACTTCTTCTTGAAGAAATGACTTGTTTTTATAGACAAAATAAGTCACCAAACAAGTCCACACTTCAACCTAAATATAGGCAGATATGCAGCCACAAGAAGACGCACAAGGTGGCAGTTCATGAGTCTATTTAAGGAATACAAACAGAGATTCTCATGCATGTCAGTATGCAGATTCTCCTGCATGTCAGTTACACCTTGCATGTAGAATAAGACAATTTATGAGGTCGGCCAGCTGACACAACAATTTATTTAAGGAAGATTCTTCTGACACAAGAAGATACCTCCTGCAGCTACCAAAACATTAACACTCCCTCTTAGCTAGGGAGGTATCTTTTCAGATATCCATGTCATCAAAACATATGTGCACAAGTGTCCATCACGGAATCACTCAACGTGATGTTGTCATCTCATCATGACATCCACCATGGCTACTCCAAGAGAATAGAACAAGGGCTTTCACCTCAAATTTCTCTCGCAAAGAAAAAATGCACTAACAAGGGCTTACACCTCAAATTTCTCTCACAGAGAAAAATGCATTATCAAGGGCTTACACCTCAAATTTCTCTCACAGAGAAAAATGCATTATCAAGGACTTACACCTCAAATTTCTCTCACAGAGAAAGATGCATTAACAAGGGCTTGCACCTCAAATCTCTCTCGCAGAGAGAAATGCATTAACAAGGGCTTACACCTCAAATTTCTCTGCAGAAAGAGATGCGTTAACAAGGGCTGACACCTCAAATCTCTCTCGCAGAGAGAAATGCATTAACAAGGGCTACACCTCAAATCTCTCTCGCAGAGAGAAATGCATTAACAAGGGCTGATACCTCAAATCTCTCTCGCAGAGAGAAATGCATTAACAAGGGCTGATACCTCAAATCTCTCTCGCAGAGAGAAATGCATTAACAAGGGCTGATACCTCAAATTCCTTCTCAGAGGAAAATGCATTAACAAGGGCTTTCACCTCAAATTCCTCCGTCTCAGAGGAAAATGCATTAACAAGGGCTTTCACCTCAAATTCCTCCGTCTCAGAGGAAAATGCATTAACAAGGGCTTTCACCTCAAATTCCTCCGTCTCAGAGGAAAATGCATTAACAACAAATCTCCATGATGATGAAACTCCCTCTGAAGCTCCAAGTACTTGCATCAACCTTCTGACCTCCTCGTCCAAGGTTGCTTTTGATGAATTGTCAAACTCCCTCTAAATGTAAATTCCTCCTCTTCGAAGAAACTGATCTCAAAGACAACTTGAATAGGTTCTTCATCTTCGAGAGATGTCTCCATTTAAGTTTATCTCTTCAGCCTGCATGAATTCCTCATAGGATGCCTCAAGCTCTTCTTCTCTAGGCAATCTCTCATCACCCTCTTGCTCCTCGATCCGTCCTGGAAGCATTTAGAGAGAGATTACTAATAGTTTAAACTATCCAGAAGAAATATCAAAGCTAGAATCATACATGTTTCACTATCTCAATGTTATAGCATGAATTAATAACTACATAAAAAATTCATGAACATTACTTAAACAGGAAATACTTATCTCGTTGAAATCAGAATTTCCTTAAGTGTTGTACTTAAACACTTTTTCAGGTCTGCACTTATCTTTCCCTTAGGTCTACTCATGTGAGCATTAATTTTGCTCTTGAATGTTGACTCTGCTTAAAACAACAGTTCCTTCTCACATATCTCCTGGGGAGAAGTCATGTGCCAGATATATTTATGATGATGCTCTATAATCAGCAACTATACCAACTCATAGTGAATATGCAACTGCAAAGGCTCAGACGTCTATCCTTCCTGAAGTGACTATAACCTACTTAACTCATATCAACCACAGCAGCTAGTGGCCAAGATACAATAGACTTGATGTCTTGATTTACACAATCAGCAATAGGCTTAGTCAACCCAAATCTGATCAGGTCTTTTCAAAAACCCGCTCTGATACCATGTTAATGTTAGGATCAGATTTAATAGAAAGCAGAAAAATGAACATAAAGAACAAATGAACACAGTATTTATCCTGGGAAAACCCTCCTTCTCGAGGGAGAAAAACCCAGCCACAAATATGTCTCTTATATATTGAATGAAGTAGCAGCAAACAGCTTACAACTTGACCCACAGAAGAATAGCACCTCTCCTAGATGCCAATAAATCAGCTTACAAGTCTCAGCACCTCTCCTAGATGCCAATATACAGAAAACTTCTGATCAATCTGCTCTTCAAAGGATAATAACCTGCTCTAAAATAATCCAACTTCTTCTTGAAGAAATGACTTGTTTTTATAGACAAAATAAGTCACCAAACAAGTCCACACTTCAACCTAAATATAGGCAGATATGCAGCCACAAGAAGACGCACAAGGTGGCAGTTCATGAGTCTATTTAAGGAATACAAACAGAGATTCTCATGCATGTCAGTATGCAGATTCTCCTGCATGTCAGTTACACCTTGCATGTAGAATAAGACAATTTATGAGGTCGGCCAGCTGACACAACAATTTATTTAAGGAAGATTCTTCTGACACAAGAAGATACCTCCTGCAGCTACCAAAACATTAACACTAACTACTAATAAATAAGATGATAGAATATGTAAATGGAAAAATAGAATAACAAATCAGTTGCATATTTGATGCATAAAAGGTTTGTAGTAAATATGTCAATTCTAAAAAAAAATAAACAGGAGAAATATTTATAGAGGATTAAGATGTGAATATGCTAATTCCTTTCTAATTGTAAAAAGTAGGTATTTATACATGAATTACAACTAGGTACTGTTAGGTATTGTAGGTTTTCATACCCCCATCTCACTTCCCATCATGTAACAAATCTAAGAAAGTTTTCATTGGTTTGTGATGTTTAGGTGATGTCTTAGGCATTATACTCCTACCCCCATTTCAGCCTAAGCACCTAAATTGAAAAGCTAAAAATTTGTCTAAGAGTGAAGGTTGCCAAGAGTTTCATATTATAAAACACCCAATTGGGCATCTTTGTTTCAAATTTGAAGAAGTTTTGAGCAAATTTGTAGAAGATATGCAATTACAAAAATTTGACCTTGACAAGGATATTTCTCAATTGCGAAAATTTGATCTTGACAAGGATATTTCTCAATTGCGGAAATTTGACCCTGACAAAGATATTCCTCAATTGTAGAGATTTGACCCTAACAAGGATATTTCTCAGTTGTGGAAATTCAACTCTAACAAGGATATTTCTCAATTGCTGAAATTTGACCCTGACAAGAATATTTCTCAATTGTGGAAATTTGACCTTGAAAATGATATTCCTCAATTGCAAAGATTTGACCCTAACAAGGATATTTCTTAGTTGTGGAAATTTGACCCTAACGAGGATATTTCTCAATTGTTGAAATTTGACCATGACAAGAATATTTCTCAATTGTGGAAATTTGACTTTGACAAGGATATTCCTCAATTGCAAAAAATTGACCCTAACAAGGATATTTCTCAATTACAAAAATTTGACCTTGACAAGAATATTTCTTAATTGTAAAAATTTGATCCTGACAAGGATAATCCTTATTTGCAGAGATTTGACCCTAACAAAGATATTCCTCAATTATGGAGATTTGACCCTGACAAGGATATTCCTCGATTGTAAAGATTTGACCTTGACAAGGATATTCCTTAGTTACAAAGATTTGACCCTAACAAGGATATTCTTCAATTGCAAAATTTGACCCTAACAAGGATATATCCACATTACCCCCAAATTTTTGCAATTCCAAATACCCCAAAATCTCCACAATGGAGAAAATGCCCCCTAAATCTCCACAATGAAAAATGACCCCTAAATATTTGCAATGGTGTACAAGGGCCGCACAAATTTCCATAATTTCTTTAGAAGACGTGTTTTTTCCACTGACAAGTGTTGATAATGCTCTATAATTGTAGTTCGAGACATGCAACACATGGTTTCACGTAATAACTTGTAACTAGTGCCTACATGAGTGAATTATCTCCAAGTTTCACTATAGATTTGAACTACAACATGTTGATATGATAAAGGATGCCCAGTCTGCATACCTAGTGTTGTTTGTTCAATCTGAAGACAACTTCTCCTCAACAACAACTTGAATTTGGGTTCTCTGGTCTTTAAAAGGGGATTCAAAGCCATTTTTGAGAGGTTCTAAAAAAAGTTTTGAGGAATCCAAGAAGACATAATTGGGAAATGATTTGATTACTTTTGTGTCTTATTTTTTTAGTATACAGTCAATGATTGCAATTTTTTGTAATAACTATACTACTCTAATCCGAGCATATATGAATACATGCTCTTAGTGTGTGCAATCTCCAGTTTGTGATCCAATATTCTTTTGAGCAAAATAACAAAGTATTGTAATGTTCATTAGTGCACATTTGTTGCATCCATGTTATTTTCATTGTTAGTCATGTTCAAGTAACATTGTAATTTCTTTCATTAAAGATAATAAAATATATTGCTATCACAAAATAGATTTTGAAGTAGGATCACATTGTTATCCCTTTGCAAATCGAATTATTACAAGTTGATAATTCTAGATTGACCATTGGAGTATATTGATTGTTATGAATGAATATATATGTTGTATTGACTCCATTACCCTAAATAGGCATCGATCAGTCCAGTTTTTCCTATAGCCTCATAATTGATCTTACAATGATAAATCTTAAATCAACCATTTAATATTTTTTATATTTGCTGGAAATCCTCATATTTGTTCAACAACTAGATTCACATATCCTTGTCATAAAGTATACAAGAGTTAATCTACTAGGTGTTGAGTCATAGATTTGTAGCATTTTCATACTTAGAGTCATAAAGGGAAACCCACCTATGTTTTGTAGAGCCTAAATTGCAAAGGAAAACACTTTTGAAGGTGTTTCTTGTTCATTGGCTTAGCTTCTAGCAACTTTGAGCATAAAATTAGGTATTTTTAGGAGATATTGGAATACAACTTGGGGAACCAACAAGTACCACATAGATGTTGCCACTTGTCCAATTTGTATGGTCACATGACATGTAGATAAAACATTGCCAAGTGTTAGACCTAGAAGGTGTTGCTTCTTGTGGCATAGATGTTGTGTGTTGTATGTGTATGGTGCCAAATGTCAAAAATGAATAATTTTGTTTCTTCTAACATGAACACCATAGATGTATGGTGATATTTCTTGTGGTGTAGATGCTTCACCTGTCACACATATTTGATTTGAGGCAATACAAGCATGTATGAGGCTACATGATGACATCCTAGTATTAATGACAAGTAATTTGTGGTTGTGCACAACTAGTGTGTGCATAGATGTTATGCAATGCCAAGAGCACTAGTGAATATTGATGCATGAGATTACTCTCAAATTATTTTCCTTTTTTGAGTAGAAATGATCCGCATTACTTTGATGATGAACTGAGTAAACTATGTACATGATTGTTGAAGATTATACACACATAATTTAGTAGAACCTATTTTTATTAAATTAAGCCTGTTTACAAAGATTATAAATATTTTTATCATACTTAAATTAGTTTAGGCTTTAATGATAAATTTTATAAATATATTTATATTCTTTGTTTTAGATTCCTACCTAATTATATATTCTTTTGTTTTTTAACCTAACCTAACACTTATTGACATATTTTACTTTTACTATATTTAAATTTAGTAAATTTAGGTATTAATTATTGAAGGGGTTTCTTAAACCTAAAATAGATTATGCTAACCTAAAGCTAAGTTAAAATCTAAAAACTAGGCCTACCTTTAAATTTAAGCCTAAACTAGCCTCCTACCACTTATTTGTCATAAAGGACGCTCAAACTTTCTTGCCACTTTACATGGGATAGTACTAAGGAAATGAAGGAAGATTGAAATGATTTTGGCATAGCATTATAGAGGTCTTAATGTATTGAGTGGGATTTTTTAACCCAAGGTATAATGTGGGTTGAAATTGTAAATTCGAGTTTAATTGTAGTTACTCTTGATTGACATATTTTGTATGTTTTTGATATAAAAAGCAGCAAAACACAGTGACATATTTTGTATGTTGTTCATTTTATACTTAGTCTATTTATTGTATCATGGATTTTGTAAGCTATTTTTTTTGGTTAAAATTTTACACATGATATGTAGATTCCACACTTTAGGAATTGACAAAATTGCAACCTTTAGTACATTAATGTGCAAACACAAATATGTTGAAAGCACAAAAAATAAAATAACATTGAAATATATAACTTGTTTGAATTTTTTGTCTACAATTTGGTCGTGTAAAAGAGAATGCCCAAGTTCTTAATGTTGAAGTACATAATAAATGATATAAGAGAAATATAAAACAATATAGAGTTTAATCTGATTAGGATTTGATTAAGCTAATATACTTATATCAATGAAAAATGGAGAAACAATATAAGAAATCAACAAACTCATAAAACACAAACATATACATTAAATATGTGTGGAGAAACCTTTGCAAGAAAAAAATATACCCCAAAGAGACACAAGCTTGTACTATTCTCAAAGGATGAAGTGCAATAATATAATTCACTTATCCCTCTAGCAATATATTGGTTGTATAAGATTACTTACAATGAACTAACATTTTTCCACTTGATAATTTACATTGCAAGACATAATAAGAAATTAAAAAGAAGGTGAAGTTCTAGAAGGCTTAAGGCCCATGGCCTCTTTGCACCAACTAAACTTCATTGTGCTCAATGGCTTAGTAAGATAATTTGCAATATTAACAAAAGCATCAACTTTATGCATTGTGCCTTTTCCACCATCAACCATCTCACAAAAAAGTGATAAGTTAAACATCGACATATTTTGTATGAGCATGATACATTAGGTTTCTCACTAGTAAATGACACTCTTACTCACATATGATATTTTAACTTGTTTACACTCAAAGTGAACACCTAAACACAATCTCTATAACCACACTACCTCTTTATAGGAATGTGTTGGAACAATGAAGTTTTATTTTGTAGTGGAGAACACAATTATTGGTTGTCACTTATCCATCCAATTGACAACTCCTCCAAATAGAGTGAACACAACCACTAGTGCACCTCCTATTTTCCAAATCACCAGCTTAATCCTAATCAAGAAAGCTTTGCATATCAAGCATTTTATCCACATCATCAATCTCATGATAAAAAATACGATAACTAAAATTATGTCATAAATATCATAAAAACTTTTCCACATAAGTCCAATGCTTTCTACCAGGATTAACCATAACCCTACTAAGAACTAACACTACTTGGACAATGTTTGGTCTTGTACAAACCATAATATACATTAGGCTTTCTATGACACTAATGTAATGAACATTAAACATATTGATGCAAGAGCATCCCTTGTTGTAAAGCAATCATGTATCAACCAAAAATAGTTCTTTTCTTGCATTGCATTTAGTAGTAGTTCCAGTAGTTCATTTCGCATTTTACTGCATTGTTGTTTCTCAACTCGCAGAGCCAGATATAGCATCTACACATCAACATTTATCATATATCCAAATTTCACATCATTTGCAGTTGTTTATTGAAGGTTATTGCTCCTAGAATTTCACTGTGTTACTAGTCTGAGCATTTGGGGCCTACATAGTCCAATATTTCTTAGTGCAAACCCATTCCAAATTGTGCAAATCTTAATTAAACATCTTAAAAGCATCTTGGGTTCATTGGGACCTATCTTGGAGATTCACAAGTTAATTCATTTCGTGTGGAGCTAATTCTTCATATCTTGAGGCTGACATTCACATTTGATCATTCATCAAGTTATTAGCCCTTATGGTCGACACGAACCTATTTTGGAGCTTGTGGAGCATATTTATGAGGATTGTAATTCATTGTAGATCATCAATTCTAAGTGAGATGTTTTAGATCCATTAAATTTTTGCATAAACCCTTCGGGGGAATGTAATAAGGCCAGTTGGCCAGTTGTATCATTGAAGCCCTTGTGGAAAGGGAGCCCTTGTAGTTTTCCCTTGTGGCCATGTTGCATGTAAGCATTTTATATTAATGAAGATTCATATTTGCATATCAGATTTCTGTGTTATTTCCACTGTGTTGACTCATTGTTGCACGGTTCAAAATGTTCCTTCTAGAACTCTCCTACTGTGACTGCACCAAGTGGTATCAAAGTGAGTTTTTGATTCCTGAAGGCATTCCTTGAGGTGAACGGATCATTGAACTAAGGTAGACTGCATTTGTTTTAAACCAATCATCGATTTTGAGGCAGTTGAAACCCTTGTAGCCAAATCGTCGAATTGAGGTAGTTCTACTGATTCAAGGGAAGATATGTTGCCAAGGAGAGCGCTTGCTATGGTGAATGTTGCTAGAAGAATGGATGAAATGTTGGAAAGAGTGATCCCACAAATCTGGTTTACAACTTCGTTGAGGAAGGAAAATTGCAAAAAACACCCCATGAAGAAAATTTTGGGTTTTGGGGGCTTCACACAAAGGGAGGGTTCGCTCGAACCCCCCTTCGAACGAACCCTATCTAATGATGGGACCCACTTTTTACACATTTTCTAGAATGGAAACAAAGGGAAACTTTTAGAAAAAGGGGGGTTCGCTCAAACCCCCCTTCACTCGAAAGGTCAAGGTGGGTTCACTTGAAGGGGGATTCAAGCAAGCCCCCCTTTTTTTTCCTTCTCCCCTTCTTGCACCAAATTTCTGCAAAAAATTCCTTTTGAAGCTCAGGTTGAGGATGAAAATGGAGGAAATTGTTGGTGATCAAGATTTGCACCCTTTAGGCAAGTTGCACTTTTCTATCCTGTTGCAACATGGAAACACTCTCTGTTTTGTGGGTAAGCCAATTGGTGAGAGTGAATCTCCAAAGTGGGTTGGTTCCCTTCTAGCTAATCACCTAATATAAGCACCTTCAGGGGAAAGGGGAGTAGGAAGAGAACTGAAAATAAACACCTACAACTTAAGATGATCAGCTAAATATGGAGACTCTGATGAAACTTAACTCACAACACTTCTTTCACAACAATCAACTCTCACAATTCACCTTTATGCATTTGGCTCATTAGTATTTTTCATAAAGATTCCTTGAAAGCAAAATACAATATGAAACCTAAACTTATTGCAAAACCTGACAATCACTCACAACAACAAGACTAAGAAGGATTCGCTAATCTAAGTCACAAAAAAATCTAACTCTCACTATGAGCTCATGACAAGAAAGAGAAAAGGATAAATTTGTTGCTTTTATTGCAAGTGAAGGAATAAGACATCAAAATATGATTCAAAATGAGTTTACAAAGCTCTCAAAGTGACTAAGAGAGCAAGAAACTGAAAAATTATGAACCCTGAGAAATTCTAATTTCTCAGATTTATAGCCAAGATGTGACCCTATAGTGCCAAAAATAGAAAAATCAGGTTCACTGCCTCTCCAAAATCAACTCATTCTGCATTCTCGAGCTCTCTCAAAAAGCCTAAAAATTAGCCTCCAAAACAACTCCAAAAGGCATTAAAATTTTGGAAACTCCCCACCATCCAAAGGTTGATCCAAAAAGGCCTCAAAATCAGGTACTAATCGTTGGAAACTGAAATTAGAAACTTCAGTTTGGCATCTTCTTTTTAAATTCACCCAAGATCGAATCTAAGAATAGAAAGTTTTGATATGAGTTGAAGTGCATCATCAAACTGCATTTAAACATTAACAAACACCAAGGTAATTTATAGAAACATTACCATTAGTGTTGTTTTACAATCATATGCAATTTTTGAATTACAAATAGAAAGCCTGATTACACTTGAATTTTTTACAACTCATCTCCAGTTACTCTGATTTTCTTCAATCTAATCTCAAATCCCTTCTAATTTTTTCCCTTTTGATCTCCAATTATTTTGATCTTTTTGCATTTATTTTTTGCAAAAAATCAAACACTATGTATGATGCTCCTTTACATATTTGATTTTTATATAAAAAAACATAAAAATATATATGCCCATCATCCATTTAGGCAAAAAAAATTGATGACCCTAAGTCACCACTTGGTCTCAAGGGAAATTAGCATGAAATTTTTTCTAAGGCATAAAGAAGGGAAAAAAAGGCAACCCTAATGAGGGGCCATGTGCATGATATGGCTTGATTTTCTTCAAAAATCAAAGAAAAATAAAGGCCAAAGGATAATATTTTGATCTGGGCAAAAGAAAGATGGAAAAGCATTGAAAAAATATGAAAAAGATGTGATGAAAATCACATCGGCCAACAATAGGGTAAAAACCCTAACACAAAACCGACATTGAGCCCTAATTTTCCCATCATTTGTGTTGGCCAAGATAGAGAGAAACAAGCTCTGCTGGGCACCGCCATGGGATACTAGGGTTTGGACTTTTGAAGCCACCATTCGAGCCCTTGCTTGACTACTCCTATTGAGTTTTGAGTGCAACTTGAAGGTGAGTTGCTTTCCTTTATGTTTCAATGCATTTCCACTCTTTTTCAATGAATAACATGGCCTTAAAGGCTGTGGCTTGATTGGTTTTTAATGTGATTCTTCTTCTTCTTCTATTGTGTTGACATCTCCTTTGCCATTCTCATGGCCGCCATTGGAGGGTTTGTTTAGGAATTTTGTGGGGCTTGGCCACGGCTCTGTTGGGCTTCTTCGCTTCGATGCAGAAGTTAAGCTTACTCTTCTCCATTTTACCAGCATTTCCCTCTTAAATAAAGCTTATTCAAGCTTTTCTTTACAAAAAAAATGAAGCTCTGTAGAATGTTTGGCTCGACCATTGTTCTAGCCACGACCACACTATGTGTTCTCCTTCCTTTTGTGGAATAAAAACAATGAGGGCTTGGCCCTACAATGTGCAAATGAAACATTTAAAAAATGAAACACATTTTGATATGACTGTTCTTCCTCTAGGGGTGATCTGTAGGATCTTTGCTAAAAATTGAAGTTTCTTGTTTTTCTCCAGAAATGACATCATTAGAAAGAGCTCAGAATCTTGACTCCAACACAACTCGAACAGAGTCAAATGAAGTTATGACGCTTGAGTTATGCTTGGTCAAACATTGGTCAACTTAAGGGCTCAGGCCAGAAAAAAAATTCAAAATTTGACATCGCCAAAATTTGTCAAAGTTGGCATCATCGCGAAAATCTTGTCGAGAGCTTTCCGACGACGTTTGTTTCACGCAAATTGGAGTATGTTTGCAAAAGTTACAAGCAGTCAAAGATTGGGTAAAATGTTGACCATGTTGATGTCAGCAAGATGTCAGCATCTAGTCATCACCATTGTCCAATCACCACATGACACGTGGAAACATAGTCAACACCATGTCATCAACCCAGTCAGCGGACACACCACCTTCAAAGTATTTGACCAATGAATGACAATCTAACACGTGGAACCTTCTATCTCTCTTTGGCAGACCGTTGCAATTCACCAAAATTGTAGGAGGTGGAATTCAACCCCCCTACCTCCCAGGCACAAAGTAAAGTCTCCACCATTGGGCCGCGCATTCTGCACTAAACTAATAATGATGTCAATTACTTTTAACAACTTCAAATTTGAAACTGGTTTAAGAATGAGTGGTGGCAGGGGTCGACCTCCTCGCCACCAAAATATCATACTACTAATGAGCCATCAAATGCCTTTGATATTATTATTCCATAGGTTTTTATTGACTAAGATTTAAAAATCAGTTGACTTTATTTTAAACCAATTCCCTCTAAATTTAAAATAAACTAACCTCCTAATTATTTTAAAAGGTTAAAAATTAATCTCCTAGGATTAAGGAAGCCCGAGAATAAGAAAATTAAAGGGCCAAAATAATATATTGAGAAGATTAATTATGATTTTTATATGTAAATGGGGGGGTTTTCAAATATTTTTACTATGTAAAGGGAGATTGGGGAATATTGCAAAATCAACTGGTTAGTAACCAATTTGGGTAATATTGGTGTATAAAAGGGGGTAGTGTAGGATGGGAAAGGCTAAGTGGTGACTTAGAGAGAAAATTCCTTGGTGAAATTGTTCTCAACTTCTGTACTTTCCAGGAGTTTTGTTCCTTGCACTTTGGAGGAGATTTTCAAATTTCTTGTAAACCAGGGGGGAACCATGCTGGAGTTTTGTACTAATTTTCTGGAGAATTAATCAGATTGTTCCACTCATTAGAGAGGGACCCAGAGACATAGTTGTTTTTTCGAAAAACTCTGTTATCAACTTTGTTTGCATTTTTTCTCTCCTCTCTTATTATGATTTTCATCACTTTTTTATTTATGAGTATTTAATTAATGTTTGTGTGTTAATTTTGTTAAGTAATTTGGATTTAAAATTATAAACGTTATGCATTCAAATGCAATTTCCATATATTCGTAAAACAACTCAAGTTTGGTATCAAAGCTTTGTGTGACTAGTATTGCAAAATTGGATGCTAACATGTTCCAGGAAACAGCGAGGTGAAGGCGAACTTGAAGAATATAATCCTAAGATTGGCAAACGAAGGACTTTGCCAACGATGGAAGAAACTAAAGTTGGGGAAAGTACTGAGCCTGAGTTTGATGAGAAGTCTTTTCAGCGAGCCTTTCTTGAAATGAAGGCAATGGTGGAAGAGCTTTATGTAGACAAGAAGAAGCACTAAAAGGGAGATTCTTCGAAGCGAGAAAAGAAGGAAGATCGAAAGGACAAAGAAGGAAAAGATCCAAAAGCTCCATCTCCTCCATCTTCCCCTTCTTCTTCATCTTCCCCTTCTTCTTCCTCTTCTACTACCATTAATCCTTTCAAGAGCAAGTTCAAGCCTATTATTAAACTAGATGTAAAATTTGAATTGCCTAAGTATTGTGGGGAGTTAAATATTGAAAAGTTAGATGATTGGATCTAGTAAGTAGAAGTGTATTTTAGGATTCAAGGCCTAACAAAAGATGCTTCTATGGTCTAGTTAGCCACTCTCCGGTTGGGAGGTACAACTCTCACCTGGTGGGAGAGTAGGACTTGGGAGGAAATTGCTAGCCATGGTAAGGTTTATATGACTTGGATGGAATTTGTTGCTTCCCTTAAAAAATAGTTTTATCCTTTAGGTTATATGCAACAATTAACAATGAATTGGAAAACCTTTAGGCAAGGTAAGGGTCAGTCTGTCCAAGATTACTCCCATGAGTTTAGAAAATGGGCTATTGCTTTAAATGTTCCATTGCATACTCAAGATACATTACTTAAGTACATAGGTGGTTTGCATTCTTACCTAATACATACTATTCTAATGTTGAGTCCTAGTAATCTAGATGAAGTGTCAGTCCAAGCCACTCATTTAGAGTCAAGGGGTAAGAACACTTTCAGTGATAATTTCTCAAAGAAACCATCTAATTCTGAGGGGAAGTCTAAGGGTAAATACAAAGGAAAAGATAAAGGTAAAGGGAAGAAGACAACTATAGTTAAGAAGGAGGGTGATCAGACCACATGCTCCCATTGCAAGAAAGAGGGGCATGATGATTCAAAGTGTTGAAAGTTGCATCTCGAAATAAGGCTGAAAAGATATGGAGGCAATAAAGGAAAGAAAAAGACTACTGCAGTGATTCAACCAGATCTTGGATCCAACTCTAGAGATGAAACACATATTTTTTCTGCTGGGATCCAAGGTAAAGGGAAAGGTATAATTCTCTCTTCTAATGCAAGTGCAAGTACAAGTAAAGTATCTACTCCTCCTAAAGTTGATAAACAACATAATGAATTGTTTCATATTCAAGTTGTGACTAAGCACACTAAGATTGACACGCTGTTTGATACAGGTTCTCAAGTCAACTTAATATTTGAAGAGGTGGTAAAGAAACTTAATTTAACTACAACACCTCATCCAAAGCCATATCTACTTGGATGGGTTTGCAATGATGCTCAATTGTAGGTAACGAAACAATGTAAATTGAAATTTTCTATCACTGCAAACTTTGTTGATGAGGTAGAAGTAGATGTTGTCCCTTTGGATATTTGTGGGCTTGTGTTAGGGAGTCCTTATTTGTATGACAAAAAAACAATCTTTTATAGGGGGAGAATAAGTAGCATATTTTTAAGGATGGGATAGAATACATTGTACGTGCACACAAAGTTAAGACTAATCTTGCATTAGTTAATGTTGGTCAAATTAAAAGGTTGGTCAATTCTACTAAGAACTTTGTATTAATGCTTGTAAAACCTCAAGAGGATGAAAAATTTGAAGCATTTAAGGGGTGTGATCCAAAGCATAAAACTGAGATGGTCAAAATAGTTTCTACTTATGATGACTTATTTTAAGAACCAAAGGGGTTGCCACCTAAGAGAGAGATACAACATGAAATCCATTTACAGTAGGATGTGCCTCTTCCAAACATTGACATGTATTGTTTATCAGTTTTACAGAATGAAGAAATCAAAAAACAAGTTCAGGAGTTGGTGGAAAAAGGAGTCATCCGTCCTAGTACATCTCCTTGTGGTTCTCCAGTAGTGTTGGTTCCAAAGAAGGATGGGTCTTGGAGAATGTCCATCGACTATCGAGCCTTGAACAAGATAAAAGTAAAGAACATGTATCCTCTTCCCCGTATTGATGATTTACTTGATTAGTTAAAACATGCAATTTATTTCACTAAGTTAGACTTTTGTAGCAGATATCATTAGATAAGAATTGCAGAACATGAAATTTGGAAAACTGCATTTAAGACAAAATAGGGACTGTTTGAGTGGTTGGTCATGCCCTTCAGACTTTGCAATGCACCAGCTACATTTATGAGAGTCATGAATGATGTCTTTCGTCCTTTTATTGATGATTTTGTCATAGTCTACTTAGATGATATTCTTGTATTCAGTAGAACTTGGGAAGATCATGTAAGTCATGTAAAGAAAGTTTTTGATGTATTGAGAAAATAAAAACTCTTTGTAAAGATGTCTAAATGCGAATTCACTAAGACATCCTTAGTGTACTTAGGCTATGTCGTAGGTGGTGATCAATTGAAAGTAGACCCTGCGAAGGTCAAAGCTATTTTAAAATGGCCTAAGCCAAGTACAGTCATTGAAGTTAGAAGTTTCTTAGGTGCAATTCAGTACTGGAGAAAGTTCATTGAAAATTTCTCTTACATTGCATCACCATTACACGCATTGACTAGTACAAAGAAAATTTTTCAGTGGGGAGGTCCACAGTAGAAGGCCTTCAACACTTTGAAGGAAAATTTGAGCACAACACCAGTTCTGGCTTTACCAGATTTACACCAACCGTTTGAGATCGAGACAGATGCAAGTGGATTTTCCATGGGAGCAGTGCTAATGCAAGGAGGTAAACCAGTCTGCTATCACTCTGAGACCTTTACAGGTGCAATAATTAACTATCCTACTTATGATAAGGAACTTTATGCATTAGTTCAGAGTGTTAAAAAATGGAAACACTACTTAATGGTGAAAGAAATTGTAATCCACACTGATCACCAACCACTTTAGTACTTGCATTCATAGTCTAAACTGCAACAAAGTAGGCACTTTAGGTGGATGGGTTTTCTTTAACAATTTCATTTGGTGATTAAGTATAAGAAAGGTGTTAATAACAAAGTAGCATATATGTTGTCTAGGCCTCCTGTTATGAATGCTTTGATTATCCTTAAAGGTAGTTCCATGGTACATGAAAGTTTTCAGGAACAATATGCTAATGATGAAGAATTTAAGGAAATATATTCAGCTCTGATTGTAGGAAAACATGTAGAAGAAAAATATTACTATCTATAGGATAAACTGTTGTATCACTTGGGAAAGTTATGCATTCCAAAAGATGAACAACTATAGGTAATCAGAGAAGCTCATACCTCATTGATTGCAGAACATTTTGGGGTAAGCAAGACAATCACTCAGTTGTAGAAATATTGTTACTAGCCTTGTATGCAAGAAACTATAACTAAATATATTAGAGGTTGTCATGTGTGCAACAAGTAAGCCTAGCAATAGGAAATTGGGGTTGTACACACCTCTACCTGTATCGTCCCGTCCATGGGAAAGTGTATCAATGGATTTTGTTGGGGGGTTACCTATGCCTAGGAAGGGACATGATTACTTGTTTGTAGTAGTTGATGGGTTCAACAAAATGTGTACCTTAATGCCTTGTAAAAAATAGGTCACTATTGAACTGACAACTCAAATGTACTTTCAATTTGTATGGGTTCATTTTGGGTTACCTAATTCTATTGTATCAGATCGAGATTCTCGATTCCTAGGGGAATTTTGGTCGACTTTGTGGGGACTCATGGAAACCAAACTAAAGAAGAGTACAACCTTCTATCTGCAGACTGATGAACAGACAAAGGTAGTAAACAAGACAGTTGTGTATCTACTCAGAGGTTACTATAGAAAACATCCCAAGTTGTGGGATGAGAGTCTTCATTATGTGTAGCATGCTTACAACCATGCAACACACTCTTCTACAAAGAGGTCTCCTTTTGAGACTTGCTTCGATTATGTGCCCAAAACACCAATGGATTTTTCTTTTGTGAAGGATGATGTTGAAGATGGATGCCATGATTTAGAGAAGGTTTTAAAGTTCATCCAGAAAGTCCAAGCAACTCATTAGGTAGTGGAAGCACAGTTGGAGAAGAGTCAAGCCAAATACAAGGCTTAACATGATAAGCATCGCAATGATCACCATTTCCAGGTTGGAGACAGAGTTTGGTTACATATCAACAAGGAAAGAATGCAAGGCGAAGGAAGGAATCTAAAGCCAATTTAGTATGGTCCCTTTGAGATCTTGGAAAAGTTTAGAACCAACACCTTTTGCCTTAATCTTCCTCCATACATGCACATCTATTGAGTTGTCAATGTTGAGAATCTGAAGTTGTATGAGCCTCCAATGATACTGGATGAAGACACAAACATTTAGGTTCCATCAGTTGATGATCTTTCACCGAAGTACATGTCAGAGGATGTCATCTTAGTTAGGAAAGTTAGGACTTCACGAAGAGGAGTTGTTGAATACCTCAGATGGGATTGAAGGGGATGAATCTAAGCAAGGAAAAATGGATGGAGATTGGTAAAGTGAGGGAACTTTACCCTCACTTAATTTCTAAGTAATCAAGCTTTCGGAGGTCCAAAAGCTCTCTAGTGGGGAGGATTGATCTGGAGGATCTTCGCCAAAAAATGAAGTTTCTCATTTTTCTCTAGAAACATCATCATCAAAAAGAGCTCAGAATCCTGACTCCAACACATCTCGAATGGAGTCAAATGGAGTTACGACGCTCGGGTTATGCTTGGTCAAACATTGGTCAACTTAGGGGCTTAGGCCAGAAAAAGGTCAAAATTTGACATTCCCAAAAGTGGTCAAAGTTGGTGTCATCGTGAAAAATTGTCATCGTGAAAAAATCATCAAGAGATTTCCAACAGTGTTTATTTCATGTGAATTGGAGTCTGTTTGCACAAGTTACAAGCAGTCAAAGATTGGGTAAAATGTTGACCATGCTGATGTCAGCATGGTACAGTCAGCATCCAGTCATCACCATTGGCCAATCACCACATGACATGTGGCAACACAGTCAGTGCCATGTCATCAACCTAGTTAGTGGACACATCACCTTCAAAGTCTTTGACCAGCGAATGGCAGTCTAACACATGGCAACTTCTATCTCTCTCTGGCGAACCGTTGCTATTCACCAAAATTGTAGGAGGTGGGATTCGAACCCACCACTTCTCGGGCGCAAAGTAGAGTCTCCACCATTGGGTCATGCATTCTGCACTAAACTAATAATATCGTTAGTTACTTTTAACAACTTCAAATTTGAAATTGGTTTAAGAATGAGTGGTGGCGAGGGTCGACCTCTTGACCTCCCCGCCACCAAAATATCATACTACTAGCGAGCCATCAAATGGATTTGATATTATTATCTCGTCAGTTTTTATTGACTAAGATTTAAAAACTGATTGACTTTATTTTAAACCAATTCCCTCTAAATTTACAATAAACTAACCTCCTAATTATTTTAAAAGGTTAAAAATTAATCTCCCAGGATTAAGGAAGCCCGAGAATAAGAAAATTAAAGGGCCAAAATAATATATTGAGGAGATTAATTATGATTTTTATATGTAAATGGGGGGATTTTCAAATATTTTTACTATGTAAAGGGAGATTGGGGAATATTGTAAAATCAATTGGTTAGTAACCAATTTGGGTAATATTGGTGTATAAAAGGGGGTACTGTAGGATGGGAAAGGCTAAGTGGTGACTAAGAGAGAAAATTCCTTGGTGAAATTTTGCTCGACTTCCGTGCTTTCCAAGAGTTTGTTCCTTGCACATTGGAGGAGCTTTTCAAATTACTTGTAAACCAGGCGGAAACCATGCTGGAGTTCTGTACTAATTTTTTGGAGAATTAATCAAATCGGTCCACTCATTGGAGAGGGACCGGGAGACAGTCATTTTTTTATGAAAAACTCCGTTATCAACTCTATTTTCATTTTCTCTCCTCTCTTATTCTAATTTTCATCACTTTGTTATTTACTGTTATTTAATTAATGTTTGTGTGTTAATTTCATTTAGTAATTTTGATTTAAAATTATAAATGCTATGCATTCAAATGCAATTTTCATAGATCCATAAAACAAATCAAAGGGTTTTCAAGACCCTCATGGCTGCGACTCTGTTGGGTTTATTTCTCCATTTTGAAAATATTAAACTAGGATTCAAACTTTTGTCATCCTCCTAAATGCATTTGTATTTGATTCTAAAACCCTAAGTGGGTATTGAGACTCATGAAAGAAAAAAATTGGCCTCTCCACACCGTGGGTATGGAAACATCAATTTGGGCTTTCTCCATTCTAAACTTGAACTTTCTTCCACTTTTGCACTCTTGGAAACCCTATGGAAAGATTGTGTGAAGCTAGCTCTAAAAGATGAACTAGGCACCATGCATTCGTATTCATTTGAAAACTTCAACTTATCATAGCTCTACTGTAGCAATCGACATATTGCTTTGACAAATCAAAGAGTTATAATGCATACATTTATCACTATTTTTTCTCCTTCAGCATAGATTGGTTTAATCTGCCATGCTTACACCAAATGTGTAGATTTGCTTTGCCTTTCACCGTTTCCCTACATTGCTTGCTTCATGCATACATTAACAATTATTTTCTTTCTTCACACACCTTTGTTTACACTTCTAACATGGGTGACATGCACTTTCTTACTTTCAGATATATTGCATATAGACACATTTACTTCATTCCATGCACTATGAAACTCCTGTAGGTTACTTTGTTACTCTTTATCATTCAGTTGAGGCACTTGAATCTTTCAAAACAAACATGCACTTTCTCACTTCTTTTCCATTTTAGTTTTATGCTTTATGAGATCATTGAATCATGCAATCAGATTTCCTTTCATAATGGTGGCACCATAATACTAAAATAAGCTTAAAACTTGCAAATTACCTTCATGAGACATGTTTTACATTGTACTTTCCCCCCAACACTTGATGTGTTGCATTCTGGTTCACCATGCCATCTTTGCATTCATTTTATGCCTTCAGTAACTCATTTGCAGCCATTTGTCACTCTGTTACTGATGGGGTCAACTTCTCTTTTGTACTCTTCATGCATTTTTATCTCCTAAACAACAACATGATGATGTGAAAGTTATCATTGCATAGAATATTTTGAAATAGAAGCACTTGATTATGATGTCCTGGGGCTTTTCCATTTGCTTTAGTCGTAACTGATGGTTTTATAAACAAGGCATTACGTATGCTTGTTCACTATCACATTCATGACATTGCACTTGAACAATTGATCAGTCATGATTTTCAATTCATTGCACATTAAAATTTGTTTGTCCCGAATGGTCAACTGTTTGAGTCCTCATGGCACTTATGATGCACTCATTTGATGGATGTCTCTTTGGGCAGTTTTGAAACTGTTTCTTTCTCAATCCCTCTTTGAATTCTTGAGGGATAGCATGCCAGGTCTCAACCCTTGTGGGAGCCCATTTTACACCACATGCTTTATGATATTAAAACTGGATCAACAACATTACTTGTCCTATACCTGCACATGGAAACAAACAATGTTAGATTAAAAGAATATATTATTATGATGTTTCCTCCTTGGATTTTGTCACTTCTTTTTCTTGCTCAGTTGTTTCAATGTATCACTAGCATCATTCTAGATTATTGTTAATGATTCATATAGGAATGTTCATAATCAAAGCTCTAAAAACTTTTAACATCTCTTGTAGGTCTACCAGGAGCTCGGGGACAAAGGATGGTGCACCATTCCAGAATCAACTAAAGACAACAAGCAATGATGATTATGTTCTTTCTTATGTTTCTTTCTTTTCTCTTTAATCTCCAGTAGTGTAGCATGCTCCTTTTGATACACTGTCTTAGCTACTCCCATGGATTGTGTGGGACACTTGATTTTTATTATCCAATGAATACAAATACAACATTTATGGAACTCTTGTTCAATTTTGTACTTTTCCTTTTGGAAAAACAATGTTTGAAACATTGTAAATGAATATAAGAATGAAAGCATTTCCTTTTCATTTCGTGCAATACTTAATGTTGTAATTGAAATCAAGCAACTAAACACATTACATTTTAGAATTCCACCATAACTCAAGCACTTGCAATGGTTAAACATCTGCAGAGGTAAAATTGAAATTATTCACCTTAAAATGAATCTTTGAATAACCAGCTCTATCAAATTGAGTTGTGGTGAAAATTTGGTAACACTTCTAGTGATCTTTGCTAGATGCTTTCCTACTAAGCATCAAGCTAGTTTCCTTATGAAAATCCATTGGGAATGGAGTCACTTCTGCCCCTCCATAACTTATAAAACTCATGAACCAGAAACTACAAACTCCTCCAACCAGTATTAGAAAACAAAACAAAGCTAGGAACTAGCAGAACACTAGGCCCTAGTGGCCAGAAAACCATGTGCATCAGCACTTATGAAAGAAACTAAAAGAAAATGTGCCTCAAAAGCACTTATTTGTAGTGGCTATTCTACTATAATACAAAGTGGTACCTCAAGCTTCAAAAGAAATGTTTCAAATGAATCCCATTGATTGGGATTGGAAGCATTTCTCCATTGAACTTAGAGAGCTGGAATGAATTCCACTCCTTGCATTCTGTTATGACATATGGGCCATCCCAGAAAGCATCAAACTTTGAATGCCTTCCTGGTTTACTCTTTTGCTCATCCCACTTGAGGACGAAATCCCCAACAACAAATTCTTTTAGTTTTTCTCTTTTGTCAAAGGAGCTCTTCATTTGAGATTGATGAACTTCTAGTTTCCTCCATGCTTCTCTTCTAGTCTCTTCTAGTTCCATCAATTATGAAAGTCCCACCTCCATGGCCCCTTCTTCCAATAGTTTTAGTTCCTTGATGAGGTTCAGAGTGGGTAGCTCAATAGAAATGGGCAACTTGGCCTCTTTTCCATATGTAAGAACATATGGAGAACAACTAGTGGCCTTCTTGGGAGTTATCCTATCAGCCCAAAGGGCTAATTTCAACTTCTCATGCCAAACTTTTTTATTTTCTTCAATGGTCTTTTTGATGGTTCTAATCAAGTTTTTATTGGTAAATTTTGCTTTCCCATTGCCCTGTGAGTAATAGTTAGATGAAGTACTTAAAAAGATATTGTTCTTTATAGACCAGTTAGAAATCTTTAAACCAATGAATGCTTAAAGCATTGTCAGATATAATAGAATTTAGAACACCAAATCTAGACACTAAGTCTTGATAAAATTTAGAATGGAGGCCTCATTTGCCTCTTTTAGATTAGTAGCCTCTATCCACTTGGTGAAATAGTTTGTGGTTGTCAAGATCCACTTGTGACCAACACTCGAAGGTGGATTAATTGGCCCAATAAAATCAAGTCCCCACTTAGCAAAGGGTTGTTCAACCTAAATAGGATTTAAAGGCAGAGTTGCAAACTTTTGTTTACCTGCAAATAGTGCACATTTCTCACATTTCCTTACCCAAGAAAAATCATCTTTAAAAATATCCAACTAGTAATAACCAACTCTCATTATTTTAAGAGCTTTCCTTGTTGCAAAATGACCTCCTAAAAAACCACTATGGAATTCTTCAATGCATCTCAGTAGCACACCTTGAAAATCTCATCTAAATAGTACACCATCCAAAATAGTATAAGGAATAGCTTGCAACTTGAAATACCTTCTTTTAGCTCTATCAAGGCCTTCAGGACACTCACTAGTCTGCAAGTAGTGATCATTTGTTGCACCCAATTTTTGCTAGGAGCTGAAACTGTAGTTTTCTCTTTGTCACTTAGCACCATTGCAATGTCTGCATTTTCTTCTATGTTGTTTTTTTCACTTTCAGCCAACTATTCACACAACCCTTTGCCTCTAACCAGTTTAGTGACCTTAATGTTGACATCAAATTCCATTACCTTTGTTATCCAACCAGCCCTCTTATCATTCATGTCTTTGTTAAGTAAAAAATCCTTCATGGTTGGATGAGCAACCAACAAGTGAATTTTATTATTTGAAAATATGTGCCTAAACTTTATAAGACTCCTGATTACTACAAACACATGTTTTTCTACAAAAGAATATTTAACTTCATAATCATGTAGTACCTAGCTAAAAAAGGCCATGGGCTACTCCAAACCTTCGTCATTTTGCTAACATAGCATGGAAGAAATAGTGTCAACTCCCCCAAAAGCATACAAGATAAAATCCTTACTAAAATTTGGGTTAATAAGAGTTGGGGCTGCAGAAAGAGCCTCTTATTTGCTCAAAAATCCTTTCACCCTCTTTGGTCCAATGGAAAGGTGCGTTCTTTTTTAGCATTGTTGTGAGGGGCTGCAATAAGGCTACAATGTTAGGTATGAACCTTCTTACAAAATTAATCCTACCAAGGAAACTCTGTAACCCCTTCTTATGTGCTAGCAATGGTAATTCTAGAATGGTTGAAACTTGCTCTGGATCAACAGAAATTCCATGCTTAGAAATAATATGGCCTAGAAGCTTACCTTCGTGGGCAAAAAATATACACTTTTTAGGATTAAGAGAGACTCCATACTTTCTGCATCTCTGAAAGATCTATCTCAAATGCTCAAGGTGTTCATCAACATTTTTTGAAAACACCATAATGTTATCTAAATAGATGAGCATAATCCTATTCATAAGGCCATGAAAGGCCATGTCCATCACTCTTTGGAATGTTGCTCCTGTGTTAGATAAACCAAAAGTAATCTTTCTATAAGCCATAGTTCCCAATTTAGTTGTAAGAGTTGTCTTGTATTGATCCTCATTTTTAACCATAATCTGATTATATCTTGAATATCCATCAAGCAAAGAAAATTTGTCAGAACTAGACACAACTTGCAAAATTTATTCAATTGAAGGGAGTGGGTAATGATCCTTAAGGGAAGCCTTATTCAAATCTCTAAAGTCAACACAAAGAAAAATTTCCCCATTCTTCTTCCTAACCTTAACCAAATTTGAAGCCTAGGAAGTATGCTTAATAGGGAAAATTATATTGCTTTCAATTAGCTTACTTAGCTCAACCTTCATCAAATGTTCTAGCTTAGGATTTAACAGCCTCTACTTTTGTTTCACGGGTTTTGCATTAGGTTCCAACTCTATGGTATTCTGAGCTAACTCAGGGTCAAAACCTTTTAAGTCCTTGTATTACCAAGAAAATATATCATTAAATTTTTGATATAATGCAACAAAAGCTTGTTGTTCTTTTTCAATGCATACCTTGCCTAACTCGAGAAGTTTACCTTTGAATATCTCAATTACTTCATAATTCTCTTGTTTGATAGTCATGCCACACTTTTCTTTCCTCACCTGATCATCATATTTGAATACTAACTCCAATGTCACCAATCCTTTTGGAAGCTTATTTGATTTTAATTGTACAATTTGGTCACTGTATTGTTTTTGCCACTTCGGTTGGTTCTCATCTGCAAATTCTGCTTTAGCTATCAAGAAATTCACAATCTGGTCATCATTGTCAAATTCTTTCCAACTCACATTGTTGTCGAGTACTGAAGTTATAACCACAACTTTCACATATTACTGCCTTTCTACATTATGTACCTCCTTAGGAATATCAAATTGAGCCCCCAAGGCAACAATCCTATCTGCATGTTTATTCTAAATTCTTGGAATAGAGAGAAAGTTAAATGCATCAAAATCCTCTATTAGATCCCACACTCTAAACTTGTACTTTTTGAGTGTACATTTTTCACAACATTAAAATTTCTAACTTGATTCACAATTAATTCAGAATCACCATGAACTTGTAAACATTTAATACCTCTTTTTTGATCCCATTCTAGACCATGGATGAGGGCTTCATACTCTGTTGTATTATTTGTATAGCTGAATGCAAATCTGAAGGTTGAATAGTATCTATCTCTGTCCGGTGAAACCAACATTGCTCCTCCACCAACCCCCATTCTGCACCTTGAACCATCAAAGTACAGCTTCCAAAGCTGGTTCTCTTGCTGCTCAGGTTGCTTTTGATCCTTTATAAGGTTAGGTATTGCCACATTAGGTTCATGAATTACATAGACTCCTAACTCAACCTCTTGAGTATGGCTAGAAGGATCAAGGTCTTGATTTTCAATAGCCCAATCACCCAAGTTTTCTTCTTCACTAGATGAATTAGGATTACAGGCTATGGATGGACTCTCTAACTCATGAGTGATTAGTGGGTTGCTACTTGTAGAGATGATGATGCATGAATCGACATAGAATTTAGCTATTGGCTCATACTTGATGGTCAAGGGTGAATGTTTTACTTCTCTATTTTGTTGTTCACCTTTCATTTTTGAGCTATTAGCAAGCACCATTATGTTCTTCTTTGCATTTGAAACATCTAAAGATGAAAACTCAGACAAAGCATTTTGTAATAAATCCTTCTATCTTGGGATGTGAAGTGCATCCATAATGGATAGGCTAACTATAGCCTTCCTTAAATACTCCACTACATTGAAAGATACAGGGTTTACCTTTTGTAGACCAAAAAATGCAGTCGTATCACTTTCTCTTTGTTGTTCTCTCTATAGAATATGCACCTTCGGGTGCATTGTCGGGATAGTTTGAGATGCAATGGCTTGACTTTGGCCTCTCACAACTTGTTGCTTTGAGTTTGCAGCTCGTTGTTATGTACTTACAGCTTGTTGGTCAGTGTCCATTGCTCTTCTTTTTTCCCTTGTGTTTGTTGCAATAGGTGAGCCTTGCTAGTTCAGACCTTGATAATAATTAATTCCGCAAAAATCAGCACTCTACCAATTCATCAAAGTAATTTCAGAATTGCCTCATTGTTCTACATCTCCATTTGATAGATTTTCTTGGCTAGCATAACTTCTTTGTACAATGAGAGCCCGATTCTCCATTCTGTTCATGCATACAACCTAATTGTGAGGCTAATCATAGGGGTAGCACCATTCTTTTTCTTAAGACAAGTTGTTCTTTGGTACTAACTCTCTTGAAGGGCCAGGAATATTAGGATCATAGGGCCTGAAAGGCTTGGGGTTAAAATTTCTCTTTTGATAATCATTTTGAAAAGGCCCTCTATTTTGCTAATTTGGCTAAAAAGAGGCTGGGTACAGCCTTTGCTCTTGACTGACCTATTTTTTAAGGCTTATAAACTCATTGTTGAAAGTATTTCCTAGAGATTACAACATACTTTTAATCTCTTGAATCTCTCTATTTTGCTCAGGAATGACATTCTCCTAGGTAGTAGCTTGATAACCTATTGTCGGTATAGTAGGTATAGAGGCTATAGGTGGTAGATTTACGAGTGACTGAATCTCAATAAATATAGGCATGGGCAGTCTAGGAGAAATCTTACCCTCTTGAATAAGACAGTTTTCAGCCCTTATGGTAATTTCATAAGCATTAGGCAAAGTATAAATCCCCCATTGACTGAATCATAACTAAAATCTCAGGGTTCAGGGCTTTTAGATAAAAAAGAAAGGCATGTTCATGTGAGGGTTTAACAATTAGGGGAATTTTATCCTAGGTTCGCTAAAAATGATAACTGAAGTTAGTTAGGTGCTCATGTAGAGCACGCTTGATGGTGCTCAACTACTCTAGCAGAGAAAGGTAATCTGACTTGTCTACAAATTGCTCGTGAAGACCATCACCAAGTTGGTCCCAAGTGGCAATTGAATTAGTTGGCAGCCCTCTGAACCATTGTAGAGCTTTTCCTTTTAGTGAGGCAACCAAAAATCTTAGAGTCACGTTGTCCTCCATTATATTGTGTATTGAGCAAAGTGTGGACACATCTCATATGTGCTCAATCAAGGTAGTCTGATCCTCACCAGTAAAATATGGCATCCCTTTCAAAGTAGCCATTGGAATATCATTGTGTCTCACCAATAACGAGCTGCCTCTGTTGAATGGTGTAAAGGAAAATTTCCTTACCATCAAAGGTGCTTGAGACACTGTAGTTGTGTTCCTTTTTACAAAAATCATGGGACTGAGCTCCATAGGAGTGGATTTAGCTCTTCTAGTTGGATCAAAATTTATCCTCAGAGTTCTGCCTCTTCTTCTCGGTGGGGAGAGCTACAAGTAATCAAATGGAATTAGGCTTGATTTGGTCTGGATTCTTCTCATAAGCTTTTTGCACAAAATCTGCAAGCAAACCAAAATTAGGAGTCGCCAGTTATATTTTTTGAGACCTTTATAGGAAGAAAAATATTGCTGCATATACCGGACAATAATTTACAATCTTGAAAAACTTTAAAAACAAGACTCTTAGTGTCCCATCGGGCATGCCAAAAACTGTTGGTGATAAGGATTGCACCCTTTAGGAAAGTTGCACTTGTCTATCCCATCACAACATGGAAACACTCTCTGGTTTATGGGTAAACCAATTGGTGAGAGTGAATATCCAGAGTGGGTTGGTTCCCTTCTAGCTAATCACCTAATCTAAGCACCTTCAAGGGAAAGCGGAGTAGGAAGAGAACTAGAAATCAACACCTACAACTTAAGATGATTAGCTAAATATGGAGACTTTGATGAAACTTAACTCACAACACTTCTTTCACAACAATCAACTCTCATAATTCACCTTAATGCATTTGGCTCATTAGTATTTTTCATAAAGGCTCCTTGAAAGCATAATACAATATGCAACATGAACTTATTGCAAAACCTAACAATCACCCATAACAACAGGACTAAGAAGGATTCGCTAATCTAAATCACAACAAAATTTGACTCTCACTATGAGCTCATGAAAAGAAAGAGAAAAGGGAAAATTTACTGCTTTTATTGGAAGTGAAGGAATAAGACATCAAAATATGATTCAAAATGAGTTTACAAAGCTCCCAAAATGACTAAGAGAGCAAGAAACTGAAAAATTATGAACCCTGAGAAATTCCAATTTCTCATATTTATAGCCAAGATGTGACCCTATAGTGCCATAAATAGAAAAATCAGGTTCACTTCCTCTCCAAAATCCACTCATTATGCATTCTCAAGCTCCCTCAAAAATCCTAAAAATTAGCCTCCAAAACAGCTCCAAAAGGCATCAAAAAGTTGGAAACTCTCCACCATCCAAAGGTTGATCCAAAAAGGCCTCAAAATCAGGGACTAACTGCTGGAAATTGAAATTAGAAACTTTAGTTTGGCATCTTTTGAAAATTTCCCAAGACTAAATCCAAGAATAGAAAGTTCTAATATGAACTGAAGTGCATCATCAAACTACATTTAAACATTCATAAAAACCAAGGTAATTTATAGAAACATTACCATTAGTGTTGTTTTAAAATCATATGCAGTTTCTGAATTACAAATAGAAAGCCTGATTACACTTGATTATTTTACAACTCATCTCCAGTTACTCTGATTTTCTTCAATCTAATCTCAGATCCCTTATGATTTTTTCCCTTTTCATCTCCAATTATTTTGATTTTTTTGCATTTATTTTTCGTAAAAACTCAAACACTATGTATGATGCTCCTTTACATATTTGATTTTTATATAAAAAATCATAAAAATATATATTC